>CAUYSK010100715.1:0-27566 GCA_963575035.1 Avahi laniger
TGTCCAGGTGTGCATTCCCCGGCTCTGTCCTGGGGCCCCTGGCTTGGCAGTGGCGGCTCCCTCTGCTGAGGACCGGAGCTGTCTCGGATGGCCCAGGGCCACGCTGCGGCTCCTGCCACCCACGGCTGCCTTCCAGCCATCGCAGACCTGGGGGCAGATGGCCCAGATCGCCCTGTGCTTCCCTCAGGCTACCCGCACGCTTCGCGTGGTGCCTGCAGTCCTGCTTTTCTGTGGTTTATTTCCAGCTAATGAGTTTCCATTTCCCCAGATTCCCTTTTGTGGAAAGGCAAATGTTCAAGAGGAGAGTGAGTCTATTTTAAAGACTCCAAATAGACTTTCTCCAATATAAGGAAAAAACCCTATTTCTAGGAACTAGACCCATGGTGAGGGAAATACTTGCAAATGTCACTTAATGTTTTCAAACTTCTATCAACAAGATGTGACCAGTTTTCTGTCCACAAAGTCTCCGTATTTGACCCTTCTCCATGGGAAATGGAATCACATAATAGAAATGAATCACTGTTTCAGGTACTCGCCATGCAGGGAAGTGCAGAAAACACAAAAGTGATGCTCTTATTCCACCCGGATGAGCGCGCCCCAACACTGAGGTCCCTGGGGTCATGGGAAGTTGTAATCAGTTAAAAAAAATTTTAAAGTGTGACATAAACCATTATTTGTCATGATAAATCTGTGAGGAAGTCATCTGGCAACATACAGAAGACATTTTAAAACACAAAATTTACTTCTTATCTTTTTCAAAGATGTGACTTATAATATCTTATGAATAGATAAAATTATGAAACACCTCAGTGTGTATTTTTATAATGTCTTATGACAAATGTGATTTTTTTCTGCTATATATTTTGTCCAAAAGAAGCAATGCTTGCAACATTTAGTTTTAAGTAGATTATTATTAATTCTCGAGAAACAACGCCTGTAGCATAGAAAACCCTTCGTAAAGATGCTTATCTGACTTCCCCAATGGCCACGAGTTTTGCAAGAGGGTCTGAGACGTGACAAGCTACACATATTTTCACCAAAAAAGCTTGCTACGTAAAGAATACGTTCCGGCGGGTGGGCGCGGGGATACACCACCTCACAGCTGCCCACGGTATGGCTTCTGTTTGAAGTCCCTGTGGAGTGTTCCTTTCTGAGAAACTGGATGTGTCAGCCTCTTTCTTTGGCCTCTCAGCTCCCTCAGCCTTTGAGACTAGGTTTGTGTACACCCGCTGACGGCAGAATAACAGTCAGAATAGTGCTACATCAGGTTTAGGAGCCCTCGATGATGTGTTGCTGCAACGTCGGTTTCGGTAGATGGCAGCAGCGGCAAGGTGGTTTTGCCTGACGGCAAGGTGGGGACGTGAGGGGCCAGAGGTGCCAGTCACAGGGTCTGGCAGCACTGGCTGAGCCTGTGTGGTTGGGAAACACTTCTGCCAGAGAGGGGATATTCTCATCTATTGGGTGCATAAAAAAATAAGCTTAATTTGAATTTTATAAGAAAAATCAAAGCTTCCACTCTCTTTCCCCTTTGTCCTTTTCTCTGTAACTGTGAGCTTATTCAAGGCCCATTCTTTGTCCCTCTACCTTTCTTACGCCCTTCAAGGATGCATCTAGAAGGGACACACACACACACATAAGATCTGTACCTTAGGTGGGTACAATTAGTCAGAGTGACATTGCAGGAGAAGTGAGCAGAAAGCAGGAGGTCCAGTTTGGGAGGAGACCACTCATTTCCTCTGGAACACGTGAGCCTGCAAGGGTAGAGTGAAGCAGCCCCAGACCGAGACCCCAGCACTACGGTAAGAAGCCGCCCTAATCTTCTCTCACCGCAGAAAGCCAGAATCATTTAAATCAGTGCTACTCCCCATCAGTGGTCCTGAGGACTGAGCTTGTTTGCAGCATCAGAAACAGCAGCAGCAGCGAGACTGTCAGCGTTGAGTGCGGATGCAGCACTGATGGCCTTCCTCGTGTCCAGGAACCACAGGGTTGGACAAAGAGGGCAATGCATTGTGGCAACGATAGAGACCACGAACCAAGCAGGGCACCACGGCACAGCCGCAGGCGTGGCACTCAAAGGGGTGGTGGACGGTAGTGGGGTCGGCGTTGATGGCGAGGCAGAGTGCCCCTCCGTCCTGCTCAGTGGCCCTCCCCAGCACACGGCGGTCTGCCACTCCACGTGGGGAGCCATTACCTACCGGCGGTTAAGCCAGCGAGGGCTTAACAGAGACTATCACCGTTTCCCCCATTGCCATGTCGCTCTGTGGCCTCATTTGCCCACGGTCCAGCAAACCCTTTCACAAAAATGTGTCATGATAGGTTGATTTGGAAATCTCTGCCTTCAATTCTCATGCACTAGAATTTTACTAAATTTTTAGTTCCATGATATTAACTAAATTTACCGTGTTCCTCATCCCCCAAGCCCCTAGCTTCCTTCTCTACATTTTCCTGTCTTGGCAGCGTGTGTCATTTTCCTGGTCACCTAGGCCCAAAGTGTAGGGTCATCTTTGACGGGTCCCTCCTCATGCCCTGTGCCCAGGTGGTCAGAATGTCCTCCTCACGGTCCTCAATTTTATTCATTTCCAGTGGTATTATTTACAATAAAACAAACTCTTGAATTGAACAAATAAACTTAAATAATTGTATAACAATACACTATAAGCTAAAAATAAACTACTAAGCCCCCCTGATGACTAAGCAGACCCCCTCTTGGCCAAGGGGAGCCTAGAAAACCTTAAAACTGTGTTCCTGGCCATGAAGAGAAAGGAGGTTGGTCACACATCCTGTATCTCCTCCCGTTTGGAGTTTAGATAAAACAATTAACCAGCATTAATGTTACAATAGAGATTATAAGACTGACAAAACAGACTCTTTGTGACAATAAGATATTGAATTATTAACAGGACCTAAGGCTATGCAGGGCAAGGGTTAAATCACCTGCAAGCCATCAATTTACTTAACAGATCACTCGAGTCAGTTTATTGTGGCTTGTCTCTGATTAACAAACTTTCTTATATTGAAACATCCCAAGCCTTGAGACAAAGCTGTATTTCTTTAACCAGCTACAAATCAAAGAGTCTTTGAAGCTACTTGTAACCTATAAGACACCTCCCCAACTCTCTTGTACCCCTTCCCCACTTCCAGATGTCCTGCCTTTTCAGGCTAAACCGATATACAGTTTCCATGTATTGATTAATGATTTTACCTGCAATTCCTGTCTCTCTAAAATGTATAAAACCAACCTGTAACATGACCACCTTGGGACCACTTGCTCAAGACTTCCTGGGCATGGTTCCCTGGCTGTGGTCACACAAATTGGGGCAGGATAAACTTCTTCAAATTATTTTTCAGAGTTTGGGGTTTTTTCCATTAACAATTAAATCATCTAAAATGATTCCTGTATAACCTCATGTTTGAAACACCCGTCACTCTAATCTAACGCCGGTTTAACTCACTGACTGACAGACTAGAAAAAAAATTTTTTTTCCTTGGGGCCACAGTGTTTTATTATGAAAATAGAATAAAAACTTCAAAAACAAAATGATCCTTTCTAATTTAATAAAAAATTTATTATTTTTTTACTGTTTTCTGTGCATGAGTTACATGCAACTTGAAAAACAGTTCACGCAGCTCCCAAGAGGAAGAGTTACATATGCTTCACAGGGCCCCAGGCTCAAAACTGGTGTGAGTTAAATACAACTCACAGGGCAGTTAATGTGTTAAATGACTTTTTTGTCATGAAGCTTACCCACTCAGAAACCTTCTTCAACTTTCTATTTCTCAGCAGAGTCTCTGTGATCTAGCTCATGTCTGCAATCTTGTGTTAAGGAGACGGCTTCAAATCCTAGCTTCACCACTGACTATTTGTGTGGCCTTAGATTAGTTACGTAACCTCTTCGCGTCTCCATAGAACTTTGTTCATTAAAGTGTGCAGTTCCTATCCTGTAATAATATAATGAGGATTAAGGATTTACCCAAATTTTACCCATTTTCCAAGGCCCGAGTCAAATATTTTCCCTGCATGGAGTCTTTCCTTCCTTCTCTTATCCTCAATGATTGCCCTATTCTCTGAATTCCATCAGTACATTCTGTCCGAGCCACACAATTACGCGGTAGTTGGCAGTGTGCACTAATTATCCCAAATTCGTTTCTTTTGTATCCTCAACTAGATTATAAGTAGCTTATTTTAAAATTCTTCTGTACCCCTACAGGGCTTGGCACAGTGATTATTCCAAAGTGATTTCAGTCATGGCTTGCTGACTGATTTACTGCACGATTTATTAAAATGCAGCTCACCTAAATTTAATCTGTTGTTTCCATAACTGCAAGCTTATAAAATTATTGCACTTTTTTTAACAAAAATGGCTACATGATCAAAAGAGAATGTGTATCTTTTAGAAGTTAACATTCATTTAGTACATATCCACTATGTGCCAGACATTTTTCTAGAAACCGAGAATATACTATGAGACCAAAAAAAGGACAATAAATAATTTCTGCTTTTGTGGAACCTATATTCTCATAAAAAAGAATAAAATGTAATAAATAAATGAAATACCTAGTATATTAGAGAGTGATAAATGCTGAGTAAAAATATAAAGCACAGTAAGGGGACTTAGGTATGGGTGGGGCTGGGGGTGGGGTAGATGTCAGTCAGGGTGGGCCTCGCCCAGAAGGTGACTTTGGAGGTAGGGAGAACCGGGTGGTTGAAGTATTATTGCCTAATATGTGTGACACAGACTCTCCAAGTGCTTTACGAGATTATCCAAATTAATCTTCATAAGAAATATCTAGGCAGGTATGAGCTATTCTTTTCATTTTAGAGATAAAGTAAACCGAGATCTGAAAAATGTTTAAGGTTCTTTGATGTTCTAACCTTCTACATAATTAAGACAATTCAAGTAATTTTCTTATGAAAGAGAAGTAATGGTCTTACAGATCTTATGGTGCTTAATTTAGTTCTTTATGTGGAAGGAACTTTCTTTTTATGTATCATCTCATTTAAATCATGCAGCAACCCTAACTTGCAAGTTTTTTTTTAAACAATTCCACAAAAGAAAAAGATGAAGCTTAGAAAGTTTAAGAAACTTTTCCAAAGTCTTATAGAAAAATTGGAGTTTCCAATTCAGGTCCAAATCCAAAGTGCTGCATATCCTAACTAATTTAGTTACTTGTTTACTAAGTATTTTTGAGTTTGTACCAGGCATACATTATGATGTTCCAGACTCCAGGGACTTGGAATTTCATGGGGAGATAGATTGGTAAAGAGAAAGTTAAAACATCAAGCTTTAAATGAAATGATTGTGGTATAGTTTTAATAGGTTTTCAGTGGATTTCTTAGATTTTTCTATATACAAGACTATATCATCTATGAATAAAAATAGTTTTATTTCTTCCTGTCTAATATGGATGCATTTTATTCATTTTCTTGCCTAATTATTCTGGCTAGAACCTCAATTAAAAGTGGCAAGAGTTGACATTCTGTTTTGTTTTGAAACTTAGGGGAAAACTTGTAGTCCTTCACTATTAAGGATGATCCCAGCTGTGGGTTTCTGTATATGCTCTTTATCATGTTGAGAAAATTTCCTCCTATTCTAGTTTGTTAAGGGTATCACCACAAAAAAGAGCTGGCTTTTGTTAAATGCACTTTTATGCCTGTAATGACATGACCATGGGTTGTTTTTGTTCTTTATGCAACCAGTATCATGTACCGCATTGATCGATTTTCATAAATTGACCCAATTTTGGAGTTTCGGAATTAATAGCACTTGTTCATGGGATATAATGCTTTTTTTTTGAGACAGAGTCTCACTGTGCTGCCCCTGGCTAGAGTGCCGTGACGTCAGCCTAGCTCACAGCAACCTCAAACTCCTGGGCTCAAGCGATCCTCCTGCCTCAGCCTCCTGAGTAGATGGGACTATCCCATGCTCGGCTAATTTTTTTCTATATATTTTTAGTTGTCCAATTAATTTATTTCTATTTTTAGTAGAGACGGGGTCTCGCTCTTGCTCAGGCTGGTTTCGAACTCCTGAGCTCAAACAATCCACCCACCTCGGCCTCCCAGAGAGCTAGGATTACAGGCGCGAGCCACCGCGCCCGGCCATATAATGCTTTTTATATGTTGCTGGAGTTGGTTTGCTAGTGTTTTGCTAAGTACATTTTGTCCATATTCACAAGAGATACTGGTTTGTCGTTTTCTTTTCTTGTGGTGTCTTTGTCTGACTTCAGAGTCTGCTAGTCTTGTAGAATGAACTGGGAAGTAGCTCCTTCTTTTCAATTTTTTTGTAAGAGCTTGTGAATGTTGGTACTAATTCTTCTTGGATCAATTTCAGCATATTGTACATTTCTAGTAACGTGTCCCTTTTATCTAAGTTACCAAATGTGTGGCACACTGTCGCTCGCAGCTTTCCCTGATATTCCTTTCCATTTTGGCAGATCAGTATTAACGTCTCCTGTTTCATTCCTGATTTTAGTAATTTGAATATTTTTCTTTTGTCCTCTTTTTTTCCTTGGCTAGTCTAGCTAAAGTTTTGCCAAGTCTATTGGCTTCAAGCACTCAACTTTTTTTTTTTTTTCTGTATTGGTTTCATTTTATCATTCACTGTGTGGCCAAAGCTAAATGGCACATAAATGCCACCCAGAGAAAAGACCAATGCATGATTTGAGGTCACTGGAAACAAGCAACACGCTCAAGCGGCACGACATTTTCTCACAGCAAGAGATTGGAGTGAGTGCAAAAGATTCTGTCCCTTGTGATGTGCTGGTCCCTCATGGCCAGTGGATTTACTCTGCAGCCTTTGTGGACACCTTGAGTCTGAAACAGGAAAGATCCCTGTATAAGGCACGAACCTAGCACAGGCTGTGAGGACTCTTTATCTCTTAGTAAGGAAGTGGAAGCCTTTGGTTAATTTCTAGAGCTCTGAAAAAGTTGATTCTGACAATTTTTGCCAGTTTTCTAATTGCTTTTATGGCAGATAGAATTTTCAGAGCTCCCTGGACCACTGTTTCACTGAGGCCACTCAAACTAATTAAATTGTAAAGTTACCTTAAAAATTAATATTGAGTATTAATAGTTTTCTTAGTTACATGTACTTTACTTCAATGTTAAAACAAAATGAGCAATAACAAAGGAAGTGAAATAATAGGAAAAACAGACATGAAAAAGATGGAGACAAATTTGGCTAATCATGCCATTATTCTCCTCAAATCAATTAGCTTTTAGAGTGCATTGGCTATGTATGGAAAATAGTATTAAATACAAATTTTTAAATGATTATTTTCATAAATGACCACAAAACTGTTACTAAAGTGATTGATTATTGGTTACTTACAAATTTCTTGGGGCTTATAGCAGGTACAAAATTTACAGTCAGAAAGTAAGCATAAATGATAAACATAATAGATCAATAGAGTAGATCTACAGGTTAGAGAGATAATACATAATAAATACTACACACAAGTGGGACACATAAAAAACACTCAAAATCCCAAACCTTTCAAATTCATCAATTAAACATTATTCCTATTACAGAATTTACATTATAAATATTACATATTGTAAAGCAGAATTCCCTAAAATCATTTTCTCTTGTGCTTCTTTTAATTTTCTTTTTATTTCTTTTATCTTTCCTTTTTAATCTTTAGTTGATTATTAATTACTTGATAATTCAGGCACATGGGCAGATAAATTTAAAGCTTGAGCATCGGCAGCCCCTGCCAGCTGAAGAGTTACATGAACGTGTACAGTTTCTCCGAGACATAAATGTAATATCATAGACAGAGTTCACAGTAGAAGAGAAATTATCCAGGCAGTTTTTAGGGCATTCATAGCTGAACCCCGGCAAGAAGTCCATCCATTCACATACTTGTGGCAGGAGGATAGGTTAGACCTAGAAACAAATCATATGAGCTATTGATCTAAATTATTTAATTAAGGTTTTTGGCAAAATTGTTGATGATAGAGTCAGAGATGAGATAATAAGGGCCCAGAGAGGATGTTAGGACCCGGTTCTGGTGGGGATTGTCGGCACAGTGAGAACCGGAGCCCATCCCTCGGCATGGCCAGTGTTCATTGCGAGTCACATGGCGGTTGCTAGTGGGAACACTTTTTCTGTGACTCCTGAACACTCGGGGTGACCCATGTGCGGACGAGGGGAAAGGGCATCTGCACGGAGAGTCACAGGAGTGATTGCTTCTTCAGATGTTAGGTTAAACATTTACTCGCCATCACTGATTCATTCATCTTTTCTTTCAACCAGGAAGCACTTATCGAGTCCCCTGCCCTCAAGTAACTTGCAGGCTGGTGGACGAGGTCGATGGTGAAGAAATAAGCTCAGTATTTGACATGCGATGAAAAGTAATCGTGAGTATTACATGAGAGAGAACGAGGGACAGCCTGCCAGGCGTCGGAGAAGGCCTGGTGCGGAAGCGACACAGCGGAAATCTGAAGGACAGTTAGCAGCTGGAGGTGCGTGGAACTCAGCCAGAGCCAAGTAGCGTGCGCAGTCCTCCTGCTCACCGGTCCCTGGCATGATGTGCGCGAACAAAATAGTCACGTGTCTGTGAACACAGCCATGCTGTCACGGCTTGACGGACCCCAACTCGAGGCTCCACATTTCAGGTCAGGCATTTAACGCCCCCCACCGCACCCCCACAAACAGGGGCTTTCACTTTTCCTTCTCTGAAACTTGTGTTGTTGAGCACAGGTCTCTGCAGGACCTTTCGGGACGTCCCAGCGTGTGTTCTGTGCAGAACTGCTCTAATTACATCCACGTAATTACAGTACTTTCCACCGGCTTTGTAAAGGAAACCTGGCTTCTTCACTGGCTGGTTGTTTTTCTTTTCTTCACACAGCTTCGCTACAGCTTGCCTGCCTAGTGATTAAAAAACACCACCTCCCAGGAGTACCACCGTGATATTTACTCAATAATACAGAAGTAGTGTCCAAAAATTCAATCTTTTTTTTTTCTTTCATAACCTCATTTAGCAAAGAACACTAGAGCATTTTATAGGGATCTTATTTCTGATGTGCCTTTGTTGTACAACAATAATTCTGATCGAGGTTTTCATGGTTTGTTGGCTTTCAAAATTTTTTTATTCTTATTATTTATACTACTTATCATGATTTTACAAAATGTTATATTATTGTTCAGCATGGAGGGTTCCAATCACAGCAAGAGGCTGAGCTGTAGGAACGGGCCTTTCCTGCCCGTAATCAAACACGCTGACATCTAGAAGTCTCTGCAACTGCTGTGCTGTGCACACAAGACTAGTCCAGGGCCAGAGGGACACAAAGAGGGCTGTAGGCTGCTAGGTAATGAGAGAGGGCTGACTGTCAAAGGAGAATGGAGGTGGAAAATCGAAGTCTCTATCTGGGTGACAGAGGGAGAAAAATACTTCCAAAGCCACATGCTAGCAGGAGGCCAGCACTCTAGGATTGGCAGACAGCAGGATTCCAGGCATTTGGGCAAAACATAAGCTTCAAAATCAACTGCAGACTGATGAGATTGAAGAATGAGTATTCAACCTTTTAATTTTGCATGCTTTCTATTTCTCATGGCTCTTAAAAGTGAGTAAAAATTATCTTGAGTGTTCGCTACCTGACAGAGACACTCTCCATTATTTCTACCACAGGTTGGAAGACTCTAAGCAAGACCACTTACAGTTGGTTTGGCTTCTTCAAGCTGGTACTCATACCACCCTGAATTCCTAGCATGTTGCATTTTCTACTTTACTTTTTGTTTATCTTTGTGACTAGACATTCATCACAAAAATAGAGGAAAGAGATACAGAGGGAAATGAAAGGAGAAAGCCAACTTTTCCTTTAAGTATCAAAGTACTTTGAATGAAAGTGGTTTTGTTTTATTTTATATTTTATATGCATGAACAATTTTTATTTTTTTAGATTGAGCTTTTCAAAAGTATGATTGTGAATGCATTTGTATTTTATGTGTCTGTAAATCACACACACAAAGAATCTTGGAAAAGCTGACTGCTTCCTTCTGGCAAAGACAAGGTGTCCTGGAAGGAATTCAGGTAGAGGTGGCCCGATGGGGACATAGATAGGCAGCTCTCCAATCTCAATGTCACTGGGCTCCCCTGGAGATAAAACAGACTCTCTGAGGATCTGACATCATATTGGATTACTTTAAGGTAATTCTATTTAAAAGAAGACACAATGTGTGTATAACCTTTCTCATAGGTTCCAACCTCTCGTTTGTGGAGAAAATGCAAAATCAAATCATACGATTCTGTTTTGTATCTTATTATTTGAATCACCATTGATAATTGCTTTATTTTCTTAAAGCAAATGATGGTAGGCTTGTTTATGGAAGAGAATAGACTGGAGGTTTCTAAGGTTTCCTCGCAGGGCCCTGTGGAGACTGCAGGAAGATGGAAGTGGTGGCCAAGCAAGACCACAACCCCTGAAGAACATCTCTGCAGGAGGGTGATGTCGCATGAGAAGTAATGGAGAAGCTGGAAGTGTGAAGGGGGTTTTATTTTAGGTAGAGGTGAGATTGACTTGAGTTAGATACACATTTATTCATGTAGTACTTTGTTCAAACGAATATTTACAGAGCACATTTTCAGCGCCTGGTGCTGTGCTAGGAGCTGTGATTATAGATTTGAGTGACACCGTTCCCATTCTTGTCCACTTCACAGTCTAAACACGACAGACAAAAATAAGCAAATGACTGTTTCACTGGAGGGTGATAAGTGTTATGACAGAGTTAGGTGCAAAGTCTAAGGGGGCACAAGAACTGGGACATTCAAAAAATCAGAAGACATAGAGGATGCTATTGGCAGCATTTAAGGTGGGCCAGTCTCGGGGAGGAATTGGAAACATTTGATGTGGGATTCCTTTTTCTTCACCAAGGCACATTTCCCCTCCCGTCTGTGCTTTCACCCACAGAGATGCTTAGACTCTGGTGCTTGGATCCACCTGAGAGGAAAGCAATCTTAAAACTCGTAAGGCCTTGAGGCCTCAATGTTTTACCATTCTCATGAGTCTTTGCTTCATGCACTTCAATCAAAACAACATATTGCAACAGATAAAGTGCAGAGCAATGTGAGACCCCAGCTGTCTTCTATTAAACCAGGCATTAAGGAGATTTGCACTAATGTAAAACTTCCCACTATATTTTTTTCAATTTGGAAACAGATATTTTTCTTAAAAATACATAATTTATATTGTCATGTAATGGGTTTATTATTGTTATTTTTAAACAAATGTTTTTAGAATTCTCAGTTTCTTTTTCTAATAGTGTGATGGGGTTTTGAGAACCACTGTCATCATCGAAACAGCAGAACTCAAATCCTTTCCCCATCTACTAGAAACGTGGCCTTCGACCAATTATCTCGCATCCCAGAGTCTCCGCTGGCTCTTCTATGGCATGAGCTTTTGAACACAGCCAGCCCGCAGGGTCGTTGTGAAGTTCAAGGACAATATCTGTGTGATAATGTAGACAAGGCTTAGTAAATACCACCTGCAGGAGGAATCCAGACCTGGGAGGCGTGAGTGTTCTGCTCACAAGTTTATTCTGTGATGAGGTGAGCATAATATGCCACAGTTTTTTCATGTCCTGAATGGGAAAATCTTCAGGATGATCCTATTCTTCCTGTTTTCTGTGTGTGTTCGTTTAGTAGTTTTCAGACAATATTAATAATTTCAGTTTCCCAGCTATTCAAGGGAAGGATGGTGGATTAGAGCATATGTGTGTAACCTCTGTAAATTAACAACAGTTGCTCTTATTTCTACATCAATCTTTCATGAATTAGACACCCCATAATAATAATAAAACCTGCAACTGAGCACATACTCTCTGGCAGGGCCTATGGAAATAAGTTCCTAAAGCATTTCCAAACTGATCAAATTTAGTTTAGAGGCTGAAAGTTTAGGCAAAAACATAGTGAGAAAAATACAGTGTTCTCCCCCCAACAGTCCAAAGGGATGAGCGCCGCATGAGAAAGGCCCCTTCCCTCTAGAGTGTTTTGAACTATTTTTCTCTGCCTGTTATATAATCTTGAGTATATTGGGCACTTCTAGAAACATTCTATTATAGAGGAATGATATTGCTATTAATTTTTAAAAAATTCTTTTTATTCAATTAACAGTTTTCTCTTGTGAAATAGAATTATTCTCGTAAATTAGAAACTTTTTAAAAAGTATCTTAAAATATTTGCAAAAGATGTTATGCATGTGTGGTACTTTCTAGGAGAGTATTACTGTTGGTATTTATTTCTCAAAACAGCAAATTAGAAATTGTAGACCATTGAACTGCCTACCTCATATCTCCTTTTTAAGCCCGTTAAGAAATTAGGATTTTATGAAGCATCAACTCTTTCATCCTGTGCTGGGGTTCCTGTCCTTTTGGGAATAAATTTATATGGAAAATGCAAGCCAAGAATGTTGTCATAGGATTTTTAATTGCAATCATCAAAGCTGTTCTAATTTTTCTTAAATGGTGCTTGACGTAGCAGCGTAGCTTTTTAATATCAAAGAAATGGAGGCAATTAGTCCAATAAAACTTTAGAATCATTTCTTAATTGAGAAAGTATATTCAAGAGGTGAATAATTTACTTTAAAAACATCAGGAAAATTTAAGCTTATTTTACATGAACCATTGAAACTGGTGTAGCTCACCTGGAATGCATTCCCTGCATTCCAATCCACATGTAAATACTGGAAATTGTATCATTTGTAGCTAGTCTATTGCAATCTGCATTTTTTTTACTCAAAATTTTTGGAAATTTATCCATGTTGATATTTGTAGTAAAGGGTTCATTTTAATTTCTGACTAGTATTTCAGTGAATGAATATACCAAATGCTATTTGTCCATTATATTCTTGGACATTTAGGTTGTTTTGAAGTATTGCAAATAATGCTGCGATCGGTGCTTTTGTACGTGTCTCCTTTGCACATGTGCCAGAGTTCCTCTTGAATACATGCCCAAGATTAGAATGCTTGGGTCTTAGGACATACACTTCATATACATATCCCTGGAACATGCCTGATATTTCTCCTCAGTGCTAAGAGTCCCCATGCTCCTGCATACTTCTCAATATTTGATACTGTTGAACTTCAACACTTTTTTTACAATATAGTATATGTAATTTGTTATTTTCATTCAGGTTTAAATTAAATTTGTATTTCCCTAACAATTAGTTGGAGTGAAAACTTTTTTTCCATATGTTTAATGGCTGCTTGAGTTTCTTCTTCTGTTCATTTTTTTATTTATTTTTATATTGGTTTGCAGAAGTTCTTCAGATATATGCAATGACTATTATGTTTGTCAAAAATATTTTCTCAATCTGGGCTTGTCTTTTCACTTTTATTATACAAGCCTCTTGTTGTATAGAAGTTTAAAATAAAATTATTGAAAATAATCTGATCCATGTATCTTTTCTTTTATTTTTTGGTCTTGTTGTGTCCTGCTTAAGAAATCCTTCTGTACTCTGACTTCATAAAGATACTATCCTATATTCTCTTCTAAAAGATTTAAAGCTTTCCTTTAAATCCACTTAGGATTATTTTATGTATGTGGGGTACACTGACTTAGAATGCCTCTTCCGTCATATGTCAAGTTTCCAGTGTGCCTGGATCTCTTTCTGGCTCTGTAGTTTGCAACACCGATGGATTTGTGTCTCCCTGCACCAATCTTGCACTGTCCCGACAGCTTTTACAGTAACCTTAGTATGATCTTACTGTCTGGTAAGGCAAGACTTAATTGCTGTTATGGTTACTGCTGTTTTCCAAAACTCTCTTGACTTTTCTTGACCTTTTGATCATCTATATTGTTTTCCTAAACACTTGTGACAAAAACACAAAAAATTCTATTTAATTAGTATTACATGGGATTTATAGATTAATTTTGGGAAAACTGACTTCTTTATGATAGGTAGTTTTATGATTTATTTCCATATTTATCCAGGTCTTTTATGTACATAAGTATTGCTTTCTAACTTTCTTATATGTTTTTGTTAAATTTATTCCTGTGCATTTTGTAGTTTAAATTGCTTTTTTGATTGTTATATTTTTCTGTCATATAGTCTGCTGTACTAATACACAGAAACACTTTATTTTTGTGTTTACTAATCTAGTCAGATCTTCTTATAATAACCTGTAGATCTCTTGGAAAAAGTTAAATCTGAATACCTCTTTATTGTTCTACACATTTTTTACTACTTTTTCTTTTCTTATATATTAACTACTCATTCAATGCAGCAGTAGTGATTCCTAGTCTTGCCCCAAACTTTAATGAAAAGTCATTTTAGAGTCATAATGGCACTACCAATTATATATATTTTTGCTACATGTTATTTCATAGATGCACTTCGTAAGGTTGCTGTGGTCTGAAGGTCCCCACCAAAACTCATGTTGAAACTTAATCCTCAATGTGGCAATATTAAGAGGTGACCTTTAAGAGGTGCTTGGATTTGACTCCATGAATGGATTTATGCATTAATGGATTAATGGGCTACCATGGGAGGGAACTGGTGGCTTCATACAAAGAGAAAGAGAGACTTGAGTTAGCACATTGTCACACTCGGCCCCCTTTGCCATGTGATTTTCTGTGCCACCTCAGGACACCACAGAGCATCTCCACCAGCAAGAAGGCTTTCACCAGAAGCAGCCCCTCAAACTTGCACTTCTCAGCCCCTAAACCTGTAAGAAATAAATTCCTTTTCTTTGTTAGTTATCCAGTTTTGGTGATTCTGCTATAAGCAACAGAAGATGGATTAAGACAAAGACTAAGAGAATTTCCTCCAATTTCTATTTTGCTAAGAGGATTCATCATTAATGAATGTGATTTTATCAAATATTTTTATTGCTTCTATTGATATAATAATTTTTCTTCTTTAATCTGTTAATGTGATAATTTATATGTTAAACAATCTTTGTATTCCTGGGATAAATTCTATTGTGTTGTGATAACTTTTCCTCCTTTTATTTTCTCTGTAATACTTTATGTAAAGTAGGGAATAATTGTACTTTAATGGTTTAGTAAAACTTGTCATTAAAACAATATGGGTTAGTGTCCATCTTGTTTATATTTTTCCATTAAAGAAGTAAGTGTTTAGTTTTGATTTTCTTCTTCATTTTTTCCTTGTTTTCTATTTTATTAACTTTTCTCCTATAATATTTTGTTTCTGTTAAGTTTAAAACAGAAAGGTCTGAAATATTATCTATTTGACTATATCATCAGCCTTCTGAATCAGAAATCAGAAATACTTTTAATTACTCATAGAGCACCTTGCCTCAGTTCCTAACAAACCATTTCCCCACTGGACTATGTAATGAGTGCAGATATTGCCTATGTATGCAGCATAATTTGTGCCATAGGACAGAAACTCTGAAATTGTGAAACCAAGACCTTATATAGAATCACTTACACAGGACAACAGTCACAACTGTCTTTCTATCCTCTGGAGATAGATTAGATAAATAGATGCCTTATATTTTTATTTAAGAAGATAAATATGTCTTCTCTAGGGAAAGGACAGGATGATCTATAAGAGAACAGAATGGACAACTAAACAAAATAAGAAAAAAAATGCATGAACAAAATGAGAATATCAAAAAGAGATAGAAAATATAAAAAAGAACCAAACAAATTCTGGAGCTGAAGAATACAATGACAGAATTAAAAAATTCACTGCAAGGTTCAACAGCAAACATGATCAAACGGAAAAAAAGAATCAGCAAACTCAAAGATAGGTCATTTGAAATTATCAAGTCACAGAAGCAAAAAGAAAAAAGCATGAAGAAAAATGAAGAAAGTCCAAGAATTATGTGACATCATCAAATAGACAATTATATGCATTATGAGAATTCAAGAAGAAGAGAAAGAAATAGGGACAGAGGGCTTATTTAAAGAAACAATGGTCAAAAACTCCCCAAATTTGAGAAAAAAAGTGGGCATCCAAATTCAAGAAGCTTGAAGGACTCTAACTAAGATGAACCAAAGAGGACTTGGAGACACATTATAATTAAACTGTCAAAAATTAAAGACAAAGAGAAAATCTCGAAAGTTGAAAAAGAACAGTAACTTGTCATGTACAAAAGTGCTCCCCTAAGATTATCAGCAGATTTATCAGCAGAAACCTTATAGATCAGAAGAGAGTGGGATGATATAGTCAAAATGCTAAAAGAAAAAAACCTGCCAACAAAGAACACTATATCTGACAAAACTTTCTCTCAAAAATGAAGGTGAAATAAAGATTTTCCCAGACAAAAGCTGTGGAAGTTCATCATGACTAGACTTGCTTTACAAGGAATACTAAAGGGAATCCTGCAAATTGAAACCAAAGGACAATAAATGGCAACACAAATGTATAAAAAAATTGAAAGCTTGCTGGAAGGGCAAATATGCAGATAAATATATAGATATAATGCTATAACACAGGTATGCAAAACACTTTTAATTCTGGTATAGAATTTAAAAGACAAAAGCATAAAAAATAACTATCAAGTTATGTTAATGAATATATAATTTAGAAAGATGTAATTTGTGACATCAATAACATAAAATGGACCTGGGGAAAGGTACAAGAGTAGAGTTTTGGATATGATTAATGTTAAGCTGTTATCAGCTTAAAATAGATTATTATAACTATAAGGTATTTTATGTAAACCCCATAGCAACCACAAAAATATACCTATAGAATACAAAAAAGAAAAGGAGAAAGAAATCAAAGCATGTTAATACCAAAAAAAAAAAAATGAATGAAACACAAAAGAAGAGAGGAAGAGAGGAAAAGAGGCACAAAATAGCTATAAGACAGATATACAAGAAGTAACAAAATGGCATTAATAAGTGCTTTCCTATCAATAATTATTTCAAATGCAAATGGATTAAACTCCCCATCAAAAGACATAGAATGGCTGACCGGATTTAAAAAAAGATAGGATGCAACTATATGCTATTTGCAAGAAACTGACCTTAGATGTCAAGATATGCAAAGGCTGAAAGTGAAAGGATGGAAGAATATATTCCATGCAAATGGTAACCAAAAGAGAGCAGAGGTACTTATTCTTACTTATATCAGGAAAAATATCACTTTACTTCAAAAACTGTCACAAAAGAGAAAGAAGGATATTATATAATAATAAAAGGGTCAATTCACCAGGAAGATATAGTAATTATAAATATATATGCAACTAATATCAAGTACCCAAATATATTAAGCAAACGTTGATGAATTTTACAGGGAGACACAAATAGTAACACAAAAATAGTAGGAAATTTCAATACCCCACTTTCAATAATGGATAGAGCAACCAGACAGAAGATCAATAAAGAAAGAGAGGACTTAAATAACACTAAGACAAATTGAACCTAAAAAACTTATACAGAACACTCCACCCAACAGAAATAGAACACAAATAGTTGTCAAGGAAATGTGAAATATTCTCCAGAATAGGTCACATGTTAGGCCATATAACAAGGCTGAACAAATTTAAGAAGACTAATATCACACCGAGTATCTTTTCCAACCGTAATGGAATGAAACTAGAAATCACTAGCAATAGGAAAACTGAAAAATTCACAAATATGTGGAAATCAAACAACATACTCTTGAACAATCAATAGGTCAAAGAAGAAATGACAAGGGAGATTAGAAAATATCTTGATATAAATGAAAACAAAAACATAACATAGCAAAACTTACAGGATGTAGTAAAAGCAGCACTAAGAGGAAAATTTATAATGGTAAATGTCTACCAAAAAAAGAATTGTCTCAAATTAGCAACCTATCTTTACACCTCAATGAACTGGAAAAAGAAAAACAAACTAAATCCAAATTTAACAGAAGGAAGATAATAATAAATATTAAAGCAGAAATAAACAAAAACAAGAATAGAAAAATAATAGAAAAAAATCAATGAAACTAAGAGTTGGTTTTTTGAAAAGATGAACAAAATTGACAAATACTTAGCTGGACTAAGAAAAGGAAGTGAGAAGACTCAAATAACAAAAATCAGGGATGAGAGAGGAGAAATTGCTGCTGATAACACAGAAATAAAAAAGATTATCAGAAACTACTGGGAATAATTATACACTATCATAGATTGAATGTCTCTCCCAAAATTCATATATTGAAATTCAAACCTCCAATGTGATGGTTTTAAGAGGTGGGGCCTTGGGGAGGTAGTTAGTTCATGGGGGTGGAGCCCTCATCAACTAGTCCTCTTAGAAAAGTGACCCCAGAGAGCTTTCTTTCTCTTTCTATTGCATGAGGATACAACATGAGGTTGACAGTCTGCAACCCAGAAGAAAGTCCTCACCAGAAGTTGACTATGCTGACACCCTGATCTCAGATTTCCAGCCTCCGTAACTGTGAGAAATAAGTTTCTGTTGTTTATAAGCCACCAATTGTATGGTATTTTGTTGTAGCAGCCAAAACTGACTAATACATACACCAAAAAATTGAACAACCTAGAAGCAATAGATAAATTCCTAGCAACACACAACTTACCAAAATTGAATCATTAAGAAATAGAAAATCTGAAAAGACCTATAACCAATAAGGAGATTGAATCAGTCATCAAAACCTTCCAGCAAAGAAAAGCCCAGGAACAGGTGGCTTCACTGAAGAATTCTACAAAACATTTAAAGAATTATTGCCAAATTTTTCCAACTTTTCTAAAAATTAAAGAGGAAGGAACATTTCCAGACTTACTTTATCAGCATTATCCTGATACCAAAGCTAAGCAAAGACATTACAAGAAAATTACAGTCTAATATCCCTGATGAATATTGATGGAAAATTCCTCAATGAAATACTAGCAAACCAAATTCAACAGCACATTAAAAGGATTATATAGCATGACCAAGTGGAGTTTATTCCTGTGATGCAAGGATGGTTCAACATACAAAAATCAATAAATATAATACACAACATTCACAGAATAAAAGATAAAAATCACATGATCTCAATTGATGTGAAAAAATTTGATAAAATTTGGCTGGGCACGGTGGCCTCACGCCTGTAATCCTAGCACTCTGGGAGGCCGAGGAGGGCAGATCATTTGAATTCAGGAGTTTGAGACCAGCCTGAGCAAGAGCGAGACCCCGTCTCTACCAAAAATAGAAAGAAATTAATTGGACAGCTAAAAATATATAGAAAAAAGTTGCCAGGCATGGTGGTGTGTGCCTGTAGTCCCAGCTACTTGGGAGGCTGAGGCAGGAGAATTGCTTGAGCCCAGGAGTTTGAGGTCGTTGCGAGCTATGATGACGCTACAGCACTCTAGCCTGGGCAACACAGTGAGACTCTGTCTCAAAAAAAAAAAAAAATTTGATAAAATTTAAAACTCTTTCATGATAAAAACACTCAACAAACTAGGAATAGGAGGAAATTACCTCAACATAACAAAGATCATATATTAAAAGCCCACAGCTAACATCATAAATACATAACATCATACAGTGGTAAAAAACCAAATCAAACCAAACAAAACAAACCCACAATGCTTTTTCTCTAAAATTAGAAACAAGACAAAAATGCCCACTCTC
Source organism: Avahi laniger (assembly GCA_963575035.1). NCBI lineage: Eukaryota > Metazoa > Chordata > Mammalia > Primates > Indriidae > Avahi > Avahi laniger. The sequence goes on from CAUYSK010100715.1 coordinate 19,516, forward strand.
ACCATTTCTATTCAACATAGTATTAGAGGTTCTAGCCAGAATAATTAGGTTTAAAAAAAAAAGAAAAAGAAATGAAAGTCACTCACATCAGAAAGAAAATAGTAAAATTATCTCTGTTTGCAGATGACATGGTCTTACATGTAGAAAACTCTAAAGATTCCACAAAATATATGTTAGAACTAATAAAAAAATTCAGCAAAGTTGCAGAATACAAAATCAATACTTAAAAATTAATTGTGTTTTCATAATCTAATAATGAACAATCCAAAAAGAAAATTAAGAAACTAATTCATTTGGAATAGAATTTTTTAAATTACTTAGAAAAAATCCTAACCAAAGAGGCAAAGACTTCTATACTGAAAACTACAAAACATTACTGAAAGAAATTAAAGAAAGCATAAATAAATAGAAATCCATGTTCACGGACGGGAAGACTTAATATTGTTAAAATGTCCCAATGACATTTTCTATAGAAATAGAAAAAAAAATTCCAAAAACTTACAGGGAATCTCAAAGGACCATGAATAGCCAAAACAATCTTGAGAAAGAACAAAGCTGGTGGCCACGTACTTCCTGCTTTCAAAATATATTTTAAAACTACAGTAATTGAAACAGTGCTGTACCGGCATAAAGACAGACATATAGACCAATAGGACAGACTAGAGAGCCCAGAAATAAACCCTTGTGCATATGATCAAATGACCTTAGAAGAGGGTGCAGAAAGAACACGATGGGGAAAAGATATTCTCTTCAAGAAATAGTGTTGAGACAAGTGGCTATCCACATGCAAAAGAATGAAAATGGGCCCTTACCTTACACCATACACAAGATTAAAATGAATTAAAGATCTAAATGTAAGATCTGAAATTATAAAACTCCTAGAAGAGGCCAGACACGGTGGCTTGCGCCAGTAATCCTGGCACTCTAGGAGGCCGAGACAGGAGGATTGCTTGAGCTCAGGAGTTCTAGACTAGCCTGAGCAAGAGTGAGACCCTGTCTCTACTAAAAACAGAAAAACTTAGCCAGACAACTAAAAAATAGAAAAAATTAGCTGGGCATGCACATATCTGTAATCCCAGCTACTCAGGAGGCTGAGGCAGGAGGATCACTTGAGCCCTGGAGTTAGAGGTTGCTGTGAGCTAGGCTGATGCCACAGAACTCTACTCAGGGCAACAGAGTGAGACTCTGTCTCAAAAAAAATTTATATATATAAAAAAGAAACTCCTAGAAGAAAACATATGGGTAAGTGTTCATGGTATTGAAATGGACAATGATGTCTTGAATATAATCCCAAAACACAGGCAACAAAAGCAACAACAGACAAATAGAAATACATTAAAAACTTCTGTAAATCAAAGGAAAAAAATCAACAGAGTGAAAAAGCAATCTACATAATGGGGAAAAATATTTACAAACCATATATCAGATAAGAGATTAATATCCAGAATATAAAAAGAAGTCCTACAACTCAATAATAATAACAACAAAACCCAATAAAAACGTGCAAAGAAGTCAAACATTTCTCCAAATAAGATACACAAATGATCAACAAGCATATGAAAATATGCTCAATAGCATTAATCATTAAAGAAATGCAAATCAATTTGACAACGAGATCACATCACACCTATCAGGGTGGCTGCCATAAAGAAAAAAACGGAGAATAACAAGTGTGGTGAGGATATGGAAACACTGGCACCCTGCCGGGGGGACTGTAAAATGGTGTGGATGCTATGGGAAACAGTATGAAGGTTTCTATTAATAAAGAAATTAAAAATAGGACTACCATATGATCCAGCAGTCTTACTTCTGGGAATAATATACCTAAAAGAATGAAAACAGGATTTTAAAGAGACATTTGCACCCTCATGCTCATCGCAGTGTTATTCAGAGTGGCCTAGATGTGGAAGCAGTGTGAAGGTCTCGGACGGACGAGTGGGCAAGGAAAAGGTGGAACACACACGCAATGCACGTCATTCAGCCTCGACAGGGAAGGAAAGCCTGGCACACGCTGCGGCGTAGTGAAGCTTGAGGACATTATGCTCAGTGAAATCAGCCAATCTCAAAAAGACAAATACTCCATGGTCTCATTTGTACGAGGTAATTAAAGTAAACACACTCACAGAAACAGACCAGAGTGGCGGTTGTCAGGGGTTGCTGGAGGGGGAAGCGGGAAGCTGCTCAATGCAGAGTCTCAGCCACACAACAGGACAAAGTCCCAGCGAGCTCTTGCACAGCGATGTGCATACAGTTAAGAACACTGTACTGTACACTTTAAATTGCCAGGAGGGTGCATTTATGCTACATGTTTTTACCACAGTCAAAAATATATAATTGTTTTGGAAAAGCTATGTACTGTATGGTTCCAACCGTATAAGATTCTGGAAAAGGCAAAACTATGAAAACAGTGAAAAGATCAGTGATTCCCTGGGGTTAGCGAGGAGGGAGGGGTGAGCAGGCAGAGAACAGAGGATTTTTAGAGAATCCATCATTATAGTATTTACTGCTACAGTACTCTAGTTTTTATGTGTATATATATGTAGATATATAATGTATACATCATTATAGTGTGTGTGCGTGTGTGTGTGTGTGTGTGCGCGTGTGTGTGTGTGTGTGGATACAGGTCATTAAACACTTGTCCAAACCCACAGAACATACAACGCCAAGAGGGAACCTCCACGTAAACTACGAGCTTTGGGTGACAAGTGTGCGTCAACGTCCTTTCGCCCGTGTTATCAAACGCACCACTTCGGCGCGGGTTGGTGGCAGCGGGGAGGCTGGGCCTGCGAGGGGTAGTGGGTATCTGGGAAATTCCTGAACTTTCTGCTCAGTATCACTGAGAACCTGACACTACTCTAAAAAATAAAGTTTATTTAAAATGTAAAAATAACAACGAAAGTTAACCAGAATTAAGTCTGTATCCCAAAGCCCCTCTTCTGCCCGGCTGTGGCCCTGAGGGTGGGACACACTGGCTGGCGGAGTTGCTGTTAGAGGCAGAGTGACACACCATGGCCAGGAACGGTCAGGGAGCATACTGAGTAACTCCTTTCTGGGGACAGCTGTTTAATGGCCAGATGGCCCCGCTAGTGTGCGTGGACTGGCAGAGGACGAGAGAAGCAGAGTCAGATCACAGCTCAGCGACAAGTAACCTCTGCCATAAAGACATGTCATCGTCAGACTGCCGCAGGTCGGGAGAGCCACGTTCGCCACCCAGACGACGAAGGAAGCGTCAGGCTGAGGAGGGCTTTTCTGCAGTAGCAGAGAACGCTCCAACAGGAAGTCTGCAAGCGTCTCCAGCGTCAGGCTGAGGAGGGCTTTTCTTTTATGGCGAGGAGCAGGCAAGGGTGGAAAGAACTGGTGGTGGCAGGTGGGCTGAGCAGGTGGCCTGATGGGACATTTGGTCAGGGAATGTTTTTCCCTGAAGTCAGCCATCAGGGAGGGTTGCTCTGCTCAGTGCTCAAGGGTGGGACAGAGTTCAGGGGTTGGGGAAGGAGAGAAACCTGACCAGGAGTGAGCAAGTCCAGTCTGTGGGCATCCTGTCCATCCAGACTGGCCAGTGTGACAAATGGTTTAGCTAATCATGCCCAGCCAGTGGCGTTTGGAGGGGCTGCGTGTGGCTTTAGCACGGGGACACAAGGTGCATCCACGAGGCTTATCTGAGTCGCAGGAGGAAGCTTGGTCTTTTACAGGAACTTGCTTCTCCCAACAGAGAAGGCTGGGGGGATTCTTTCCAGAAGCATGGGGCTCAGGTCAAGTTTTGCATGATCAGTTTCAAGAGTTGCATCAGCCTGGCAGAGTCCTCTGACCGACAGCTAGGACCAACAGTGGCTGGAGAGCACAGACAACCCTGCCAGGGGGCACAGGGCAGGGCACACTCTCCATGCCACGTGGCTTCCCCTGGCCAGCGGCAAATGGGTATCTGTTGTCATGCTCTAGCACGCTGTGGTGGCCGCTGCAACAGAAACACCTCTAGTGCTTCCTTTGTGCCAGTGTCCAGCACAGGGATGGATCCAGGCAGCAATGGCACCCATCAGGGCTGGTGCTTATCTTTCGGGGGCTAGATGCCAGCTACTCTCCTAGAGCATGAGCCTTGCTGTGGGCAGCCACGCGAGTGATCCAGGCAGTTTGATTGGTAACCACAATCTGCTTCCACAGTCCACGGGCCAAGAAGGGGTGTCCTTAACCTGCAAGAGTTGGTCCAGGAGTCTGAGCTCTGCCCACTGAGCAGAACAAGTGTTACCTGCTTTCAGTTTGATGTTGCTGGACAGCTGGAGCACCACACAGGGTCTCAGCTTAGCTAGACGTCGGTGTACTGGGCTCATGCCTTCAGGGAGACCTCAGTGACTGAGGAGCTCATTGAGTCAGTGGCCTTGTTTCAGGCACAGGAGTGACAGTTTCCCCCACAGGGGAAGCTAACCCTTTCTTGTGCAAAGCCAAGATACCACTGGGCACAGGCCAATGGCATTCTTAACCATACCTTGCTGAATTGACAAGCCAGGTTTTCTACCTGTCAGTAGTGGAGTCCAAAATGAGCCGCCCCAAAAACAGCCATGTCAGGCCAGAGAGTCACCCGATCTCCCAGGTTAGTCATCTGTTCTCACACCGGCTCGATAGCAAGTCCGTTGCTGCTTTCCAGGAGTGCATCGAGTAGCACCGTCGGAATCCTGAGTCCAAAAAGGGGTCCCTTCAGCTGGAGGCTATCTGCTAATGCTGCCCCTTTTGTCAAGAGACTCAGATCAGCAAAATCCTCGTCAGTCATAGATTTGTTCTGTCTCCAGTACTTGCAGTCCAGGAGGCCGAGATGGGCAAGACAGACTCAGCTCCACCACGGCACGCGGCTAGGAGGCTGTCCCCTCAGGCACTTCTCTCCTTCTCGTGTGCTTCTCTACCTGCAGCTCTTGCCTCCATAGGACACCCCCTTGGCATGTAGAAGACGGAACTACAGCACAGAGCATCCATTTCTACAATACATTCATGTGCAGAAGCAACAAAAACATTCAAAGTCACTTTAACCTCTTTTTAAAATTTTCCTTCTCTGTAAGTTTAGCCCCGAGCCTACAGGACAAATTCAGCTCTTCGGGGGTTTCTGGGACAGCTTCCAGAGGTCCAGCTGTCTCTCAGTAGGAGGTTAAGAAACAAGTGAAGGCTTGGGTGGGTTCCGGAGACTTCGTCACTGAGATTTTGTCCTCTGTGGCTCTCATTCGTCTACTTCCCGGGGTCTGGGAAGTGCTGGGCCCTGGGACTCTTCCTGCCTCGTCACGTGCCTCCTGGTTCCATTCTGTGTGCCTGCTCTTCTGCCTTTCCCCTGACGCCTGTGTCCAACAGAGCTACGGACATCCAGTCCCTTCGCTTCCTGAAGCTCACCAGCGTAAATGGATAGGCATGTTGGTCTTCTCGGGGTCAGGGGACGTTGACCAGACCACAGCCCTAATCCTTCAAGCACCTGGGGTCAGGGTAGAGGGACAGCGAGGGGCCAGGGGATGGGGGAAAGTCTCTGCCCACCACTGAGCTGCAGAGCAGGGTGTACCCCTGGCTGTGGGCACTCTCAGACCCTTCCTCCCCACTCCTGGAGCAAAGAGCAACAGGCAAGGAATTCTACTTGTTTTCAATCCATGCATAACCCAATTTAACGGACTCTTGGTTCCTATCTCCTCCTTCCTAGAAGAGAGAGCAAAAATGGAAAGGACTCTTTGGCTGCTCTTTCAACCCTGCTCCAAATCCCTGGCTAATCACCTTAAAACAAGCACCTTTCATATCATGGGGGATGGGAAGGAGAGAGAGAAAGTGGAAAAAGCTGGGTTCTTTTGAAAAATAATGATTCCAGAAATGCTATTTTATTCTACGAAGGTTCATTAGCATGGAGAATATACTAATGTTGTCCAGAGTTTTCCAGCCTCACTGAAAGTGGATGGAGAATGCAGACAGAAGTGAGGGTGGAGGCTGGAATTACTCACAGGACTCATGCTTTCCCTGGGCCTGAGGTAGCTTTGAAAGACTTCGATTATACTTGTGCAAGAGCAGCACAGGCTCCTTACAGCTGCTGTCCCCAACCCCTGGGCTGCACAGCTGGAGGTGAGCCAGCAAAGCTTACCCTGGATTAACAGCCGCTCCCCACTGGCATCACTGCCTGAGCTCCGCCTCCCGTCAGATCGATGGCGGCATGAGATTCTCACAGGAGCTCGAACCCCACTGTAAACTGTGCATGGGACGGATCTAGGTTGTGGCTCCTTATGAGAATCTAGTGCCTGGTGATCTGAGGGGGAGCTGAGGCGGTGATGCTGGTGCTGGGGAGCAGCTGCAAATACAGATTATCATCAGCAGAGAGGTGTGTATAATTAGCTTGTTATATATTACAATGGAATAGTAATAGAAATAAAGTGTACAATAAATGTAATGGGCCTAATTTATCCTGAAACCATCCCCTGCCCCGCCCTGGTCTGTGGAAAAATTGTCTTCCATGAAACTGGTCCCTCATGCCAAAAAGGTTGGGGACTGCCACCTTACACAAAGGTGCCAGGACGGAGGAGGATAGGTGATGGATGGAAATAGAAAGGTCAACACAGTATTGGCCTTCAAAAGCAGAAATTTTATTTGAAGATTTAAAGGAAAAAATCTTAATTTTGCTAAAAAGTACTATGACATTATGATATGGCTTGGATGTTTGGCCCTTCCAAATCTTACATTGAAATTTTACCCCCAGTGTTGAATGTGGGGCCCGGTGGGGGTTGTTTGGGCCATGGGGGGACCCCTCGTGAATGTTTGGTGTCTTTCCTGTGATAATGAGTGAGCTGTTGCGTTATCTGTTCGTGCCAGAGCTGGTTGTTTAAAGAGCCTGGAGCCACCTCCTTCCGCTCTTGCGCCTTCTCTCGCCACGTGACACGCCTGCTCCCCCTTCGCCTTCCGCCTTGAGGGGGAGCTCGCTGAGTCCCTCACCACAGGAAGACACTGCTCCTTGTACAGTCTGCAGAATTGTGACCCAAATAAATCTCTTTTCTTTATAAATTACCCAGTCTCAGGTATTCCTTTATAGCAGTGCAAAATGGACTAACACACATTGCCTTTTTGATTGGTTATTTTAGACAATCCTAGAAGAAATATGTATGCATTTTTAGGATTAGACCTGAACTGTTTAAAGAATTATTGTGCTTGGAGGTGCTTGGATATTTGTAGCTGTTGTTAGGAATAAATTATTAGAAAATTTGAGATCCACTGCTTTAAAATGGCTCATTTATTTGTTCAAAAAATATTTATTGAACATCTGCTATGTGTTACATCCAGTTTCTAGGAAGTGGAATGTAGAGTTTGTACTTATGGAGTAACTTTATGTTCAATACCTCCTCCTACCAGTGGATGAAGACACAAAAAGACCAGTCTAATCACCCATAAGTGATCTTTTGTTGTGTCACTATTGTATTCATAAAACCCAAAACAACTTCTGTCCTTTCATGTATTCAGTTCCAAACCTTTTTCTCTATTTTTCAGGCATTCCTCTAAAATCTAGTCTATGCAAACTCTTACCAAATCAAAATTTTTTACCCTGCCTCCTGTCTGATCAAAACGGAATCCTTGATGCTCCACACCTGACGTATTGATAACTCCTTGAAATCATGTGGGGACCTCTGTCTCTTCTTTTTTTTTTATTATTTATTTTTTTTATTTTTTCTTTTTTGAGACAGGATCTCACTCTGTCACCTCAGTTAGAATGTGGTGGTGTCAGCCTAGCTCACTACAACCTCAAACTCCTGGGCTCAAGTGATCCTCCTGACTTAGCCTCCTGAGTAGCTGGGACTACAGGTGCATACCATCATGCCTGGCTAATTTTTTTTCCTTTTTTTTTTTTTTTTTTTGTGGAGACAGTGTCTCACTATTCCCCAGGCTGGTCTCGAACTCCTGACTTCGAGTGATCCTTACACCTCAGCTTCCTGCTAAGATTACAGATGTGAGCCACTGCACCCAGCTTCTGTCTCTTCTTAAACACAATTGCCCACAAGATTTGGGTGAAATCCTAGCTGCTTAATGTTTATTTCAATCTGTATCTTATCTGTCATTCC
>CAUYSK010100716.1:0-37008 GCA_963575035.1 Avahi laniger
CATGCCTGTAGTCCCAGCTACTTGGGAGGCTGAGGCAGTAGGATTGCTTGAGCCCAGGAGTCTGAGGTTGCTGTGAGCTAGGCTGACGCCACGGCACTTACTCTAGCCAGGGCAACAAAGTGAGACTCTGTCTCAAAAAAAAAAAAAAGATGTCCTCAGGAAGTTAAGTGCAAAAATCTCAATGACGGCTCACATAAAAAAATCAGCCTTTCCCTCCCACCCTAAAACAAGAAAGCATCAAGTGGTCTGTGGTTAGAGGTACAGGCACTTAGAGCACAGCCTTCTGTCACTATTTCTCTTTGCTGTTGTGCTGACTTAACAAAACAAAGCATTCCAAGGCATTTGGCCTGGGTTTCTCTTTGTGGAAGAGCTTCTGCCCAGTCCTCCCCACTGCAGGGGATATAAAGAAAGCCAAGCACATCACAGAAGGGTACCATTTTATTTTTATAATAGAAAATAATTATTCCCTGGCAACAAAAACAATACTGGTCTGGCTAATTTCATTCCTAGTGCAAAAAAAAAAATCAAATAATTCCCATTGCATTTGGATTTATAACTGTAGAAGAATTTGGAGATGGTTGCTAGGGGATAATGGGCATTTTTTTCTTTGCCTAATTTCTTACAAACTCAGAATAGAGATTGCTAAGCATTGGGTCAGTAGGCCTCATAATTTTAAAAAAATCACCAACTAGACTGTTGTAAAAGCACACATAATATAGAAGAAATATAAGGCAAAATTTTTTTACTGCTGGTTTAAATCTGTGTTGAAAGAAAGCCAAGAAGAATATTTCTTATACAAAACTAAATCCTAGATGGGTTTCATTTCATTAAATATAAAATAGGCAAACTAAGAAGAAGACATGGATAAATACTTTTAACCTTGGACTTAATGTTGGTGGGGACAGACTTCCTTAAAAAGAACCCGAAAATCAGAACTCATTAGAAAAAGTCTGATACCTTTGACTACCTAAAAAATAATACTGGACAGCAATTTTCCAAATGGTAGCATTAGTGCTTTAATATAGAAAGAGCTCATATAAATTAATAAGAAAAAATGGCTGGGCCTGGTGACTCACGCCTGTAATCCTAGCACTTTGGGAGGCTGAGGCAGGAGGATCACTAGAGGCCAAGAATTTGGGCAACAAAGTGAGATCCTGTCTTTACACCAAAATAAATAAATAAATAAGTAATTAGCTGGGCGTGATGGTGTGCACCTGTAGTCCCAATCACTTGGGAGGCTGAGGCAAGAGGATTGCTTGAGGCTTGAGCCCAGGAGTTTAAGGCTGCAGTGAACTATGATGACACCACTGCAGTCTAGCCCAGACCCTGTCCGAAGTCAGCTCTTCCAAACCTTCTTCTTATATGCACAATCAATTGGATTCATCAGGAATAACAAGAACACTAATGACCATGTTCATTTACTGAGTACTTACTATGTTCCAGGCATTGCTAAACAATGTAAGTTGGGCGCAATGGTGCACATCTGCAATCCAGGTACTCAGAAGGCTGAGGCAGGAGATTCGCTTGAGCCCAGAGGCTGTAGCGCACTCTGATTGCGCCTGTAAATAACCACTGCACTCCAGCCAGGGCAACATAGCAAGACCCTATCTCTTAAAAAAATTTTTTTTGAAATGTATATATCATTTGCCTTAGCAATTACTTCCATTAATTTAACCTGAGAAAAATGGAACAAGTACACAGATATATACATCTTATATAAGGCTGTTCATTGTAGTATTATTTATAACACTGCAAATTGGAAATATTTAAATGTCTATAAACAAGGAATTGGTTACTAAGTTACAATGACATACTATATGAGAATAAAAATTATAATGAAGATCTATGTTTACTGCTGTTAAAAGATATGCATGCCTCACTGTAAAACAGAAATTTTATATACAATCTTATATATAATTTGATATATGTAAAACATTAAACAGTATATTTTGACAGAAATGGTTTTAAGACATTAAACACTATTAGAAAGCTTCTTTTGGAGTTTGGGGAAGGAACTCTATATTCAGTGTATGCACTGACTATAAGCCTACCTTCACAAACTTTAAAAAGAGAAAGAAATATGCATAAAAGTACTAAGGAAATAAAGCATTTCTATATTTCTTCAATATTATGAACATGTTGGGAATATCAGGAAGAATGTTCACCTAAACACTGATATTGTTTTTGTCTGATTCATAGTGTTTCACATGACTTTTATGTACTTCATTAAAATTTCTCTAGCTTATATATTTTTTTTATAATGAGTATCATTTTAAGAAGCAAAACAAATCAATAAGGACATTTTGAGTTTAAAAATGTATGACACTTCTAGATACACCATTTCTCTGGCCAGCTGAAAACTGTGACTTACGATAGAAAGTAAAAAAATTAGCATATGAACACTCATTCTAGAAAATGTGAGGTCATTCTGGTCTTGACTGTAGCCTCCCAAGTTAGGTCTGAGCTTGAGTTGCTGCCAGGTGTTCTGTGCACTGCCACCAACTCCTCTGACTTCCCAGGTTTGACCTCTCCCAGCAGCCCCCAGGCCGTGGCGCCCTGACGGCTGGCTGCTGGAATGCCCCAGAAGAGAAGCATCCTCCCAGCACTGCACAACATCCTCCCCGGCTGGGCAGCACCGCCTGAGCCACTGGCCCTTTGTTTCGGCCCTGGGAAGAGTCAATGTGAGCAGGAAGCACCCCCAGCACAGGCCCGTGGTGAGTCAGGGGAAGCAGGACCTAGAGCAGCAGGGAGGGGCCACCTGCAGTGGCCGAGAGCCAAGCTGGGCTTGAGGACAGCGGGGAGAGAGGCAGGTCTCCCAAGAACAGAAGTTGCAAAAGCATTTCTACTCTCCATGACTTCAATGTTCAGATGCTGTTCATCCCCCCCTTGCCCCCAGATGTGTCATGCTTAGACACCCACTTAGAGAGAAACGCTTATTGGGAAAGAGTCAAACACATCACCTTAATCTTTTCGTAATGGGAAAGGGGTTAAGTGAAGTCTCTTTACGTCACACGCCTAATATCTAGTCTGGTTCTGGGGCCAGGACTACAGGCCTCAAACAGCCTCATTTGTTTGATCTGAAAAACAGAAAACTAAACACCAAATTCAGTTGACCTTTTTTTTTTTTTGGTGGGAGTTGGGGATGGGAAAGAAGGGGAGAGAAAAATCAGACTGAGTTATACAAGACTACAGAGCACACTGGAGTCAGTAAACAGTACATTGGACATACAAACCTCCACTGGTTAAACCCTGAGCAAGTGAGTGAGCCTTAGTTTTCTCATCTACAAAATGGAAATAATATCTGTCCTTTCTATTTTGAATGATTAGGGGGAGAATAACATTGACATAATGCATGTAAAAGTGCTTTGTAAATTGAAAGGCACTATTATTTCATCATTGGTGTTTGGAGAAGAATCACTTTATTATACTGTAGACAATGTACTTGCCCACAGCTGGGTACACTGTAGAAACTTAGCAAATGATTGTTGAGTTGTCCAGAGAAAAACAGGACCAATATCTTCAGAAAAATAAAGCAGAGACTCAGTATGGGAAAGCTTGACAAGACGATCTATTTCAGAGTTAAAAAAAATATATGCTAGCAAAAAGCAGAAGGCAGGAGAGACCTCGTCTCTCACATGTTATTTTATAAGCACAAGACAATCATCTTCAGGAAAGTGAACACATGTTGAAGAAAGGCAACGACACTGTATCTATAAATTATCAATCATGTGGGGACTGCCAATGATTTGTTCTTGGTCACAAAGTTCAACCGCCTTCTATTTTTCCCCAAATAAAGTAAGAATATAAATCCAAGGCAATACCGCAACGAGTGACAATGTCAATTCCAGCAAAGGTTTGGAATTCAAAGTTAAGCTTCTCACAAAGTATCTGGCTTGTCCTCTTAACTACAGAGAATTTTAGAGTTTCACAAGGCAATGTATTAAAATGCTTACAGTCAACTTGATGAAAAAATCAAGACCCATCACACTAAAATCACATTCTAGCAATTCCTCTGGTGTTCAAAATATAGAAATTCCCATTTAGTTTCCATGATCATGAAGGAATGAGAATTTTCTGATAATGGATATTTACCCCTTTGAGTACCAGAAGGCTTTTTTTTTTAAAAAAACTGTTCTAGATATAAATCTTTAAACATTATTTTTCATACCTCCTTGTTTTGTTAAAAGTCTCTTAATCTGATCTTTAAATTTCATTTTTGAGTTTTTCAAATTACTACCAACTTTTTTTTCCATTTCAATAGATCTAGGGGGTAACAAGTGTTTTTTGTGACATGAATGAATTGTATAATGCGGAAGTCAGGGCTTTTAGTGTACCCATCACCAGAACAGTGTACATTGTACCTGATAGGTAGATATTAATCCCTCAACCACATTTCATCCTCCCCCTTCTTAGTTTTCAATGTCCACTACATCACTTTATTGGCCTTTTCTTTTTAAAGCAATCTATATAACCATATATTACCACCCTTTGCTATTTATAGCTATGGCCCCGGGTATCAGGTGTCTGTCCTGTCCATGGTGATTTAGACTGCTGTATTTTAATTCTTCCACCTCCTAGCTCCCAGCAGCTATCACTTCACCAAATTCATCAGTGTCATTCCCACTTGCTGCCTCATTTGAGGCTTAGTCCAAGTCTAGGGCTCCAAGGGGCTCCCCACAGAGGAAAGTGCATGGGCTATGTGAGGGTCCCCAGCTGCTTTAAAGGGTGGGTGGCTTCTAGTACAGCTTTCAGCCAAGCGGGGACCTTCTACATAACCCCATTTCAGACACAATTGTTCTTACCTCCGTAACTGTAGAAAGCATCTTTTTCTCTTGTTCCAATGACTGTTCCCAAGATATCTACCTGTTTTATTGGATGTCCATTGTACAAAAATATACCTAAAATTAAAAAAAAAAAATCAAAGTCTATATAATGTATGACTACATTTTCTGCTTCATTAAATGTTAACTCAGGGTAGGGGGGGAGAGTGAAAAATCAGTAGCATGCTGTTTACTGAAATTCCAGACTTCAGAATCAGCCCTTAACAAATGGCAAGTCCCAAGAAATTCAGATGTCTTTTCCTCAAAGGTCTTAAGTAGAAAGCTTGGCTTTGAAGAAGCCTGTACTAGTACAAAAAAGAGACAACCAGCATTACCCAACTAGATTTCGTTAATTTGCTCTCCACTTGTGAAAGTGAAATGTACCTCTGCGTGGAATGCTTACAAGGGGCCCGAAAACAGTCATTACAGGATGGGACCAAACACAGTGTTGTACTTTGAATGACTGGAAAAAGGACAGAGAAAGAAAACCGTGAGAAAGGTTTCTTTGGCATGTTTTAACAAGTGCTTTTCTAAGAAACCAGTCATCATTTCTTTGAACTGGCAATAGAATTTGTTTTAAAAAATGGTAAGTAGGTTATAAAATCCTACTCTTTGGGGCCAGCAGATTACAACTCAAAAACTTCTCCTTTTAAAACTCTATTTTCAAAACTTAGAGGACAGATGCCAGCACACGAGTTTCTGCCAGAGGAGAAACCTGAGAGGGAGAAGCTACCCACTGACACCCAGAGGCCTTTTGCTGACTTGGGGACAGGACACAGGCAGAGGGACTCCTGGGGGCGGTGAGTCCCTGATGGTGCCAGGGCTGTCCTGGCTCCTCCAGAGCTTCCCTGCTGTCCCAGCCCCACCCCAACATCCTCACCTAAGCTCCCCGTTTAAGCTTAAGCTGCTTGTGCTGTGTTCCTGTCACCTGCAACTCAGGAGTCTCTGCCTAACAGCCGTTTGAGCCCCCTTTCCCCCTTATGATGGCTGAATTCTTTACTTTCACAAACAGGTTATGAACTTTCAAATGGTGATTTCCTTTTTAAATAAATATATGAATTGTAAACTCGATCACTTCAGGTATTTGGCCACCTCTTCCCCTCACCACCAAGCCTGGTCAGAGCCTCTATTCTCCCCATCCATGGGGGGCCCTGCGGCCTGAACCCCAACACCCCTCAGAACCCCCAGATTGGCCTCTGGAAGTGGTTCTGTTTTCCTTACAAAGGAACTGGAGAACAGTCGCTTAAGGCAGAGTCCAAAGTACAGAGGAGCAGCCTTGGTGCCTCAGTTGGACAGAGAGATGGTAGGAGTGAGATGTCGCTTGAAGAAACAAAAGGTGGCAAATTTAGCCAAAGGCAAGACCCGCTCCCTCCCCAGAGGCACACCTTTAAAGATGTCTTGGTGATTGGAGACCAGTGCCAAGGTGACCTTGGGGAGCATGAGCTGAAGATAGCAGGGCCACAGGAGGGAAGGAGCTGGGTCACTGTGTCACCCCAAAGGAGAGCTGCCCCATCCAGGAACACTTGGATTGAATGAGGACAGAGCAGCTGCACAGAAAATCCATGAAATTTTAAGACCTGGCCAGTTCCAGTTAATTTTTCCTGAGTTCTCGCAATTGAAATCTAGGTCTCTCCCACAATGCTGCTGGTGAGACCCTTCAGTCCTCTGCCCCTGCTGCCTGCATTTACCAAACACAACAGGGACCGGGGCCTGCAGAGGAGGGAGATCCCTGTGATATGTGTAGGCAAGGTCAGGCTTCCTTGCGGCAGAAGCAAACTTAAAATCAGGAGAATGAGCCTCACCCAGGGATGCCCTTCACTGAAGCACCCCCCACAACGTCCTGGCGAGCTCGCATGCAGATCAGAGGTGAGGCACGGCCCTGCTTCGGTCCTCTAGGTTTAATGCTGCAGGGCCAGGTGCCGCCTACTGTGGCCCAAGTTCCAGGCTGATCCCTGGCTGCAATCAGCCCTTTCTGCTCCCCTAAATGCACTATATAGGTAAGGCCACTTTCTATTTGTGCACTGAGCAGAGCAAAATCGGACAACTATTTTCTAGAACCTGGCTGGCCTCCCCTCCCCAGCCCAATTGATGGTCTGTCCTGGCTATCAGGTTCTTGTCTGGGTAGAGATGGAATCCTCCACACGGTCAGTGAGGCCCACAGTGCACTGGCCATCACAGATGGTGCTGCAGAGCCATTCGGACCCATGGAGGACTTGCTGCCTGCCACCCACATGTCTCTCCATCTGGTCTGGAGCAGGAGGGTACTCCGCTGGTGATGTCTGAAAGTCCCAGAACTCTTTGGGTCTCCCTGGGAGACCATGCTATGTCTGACTGTGGTGTTTTTAATAATAAAGAGCTGACAAACTTCAAGATGGGGAAAAGAGCTGGACAAAAGGTGTTCTGCATGGGCTGAAGTCTATGGAAAAGGCAGTGAGAAGACTGGACTAATGGCACCAGCCAATGAAGTCCTCAAGTCACCTGTAATGGAGGCCAGTCCTCTGATGCTACAAACTCTGTATTTGACAACACTTCATAAAAATCTGAACAGGCCTTCACTTGAGGACACAGAAGACTTTCTTAAAAAAGGATAGAAAAGCGAGCCCTTGTAAACTTTCATCTCACAGACTGACGACAATGGCATGTCTTCAAGGACAGACAGGGTCACCCGAGGATGCAACAAAATCCTTCCAATCCCAAGTGACTGATGTAAGAAACATCTTAAAATCATCACAGAACAAAGGAGAACAAGTTCAGAAAAAAAAATAACACATGGTTCGAATAAAAAAACTCAGAAAAATCAATAGAGGAGGAAAAACACTGCTTAAAAATACAGAAGAAAGCTCTCAAAGTATATAGAAACATGAACTACACGTATCAGATGCACAGCCTCTGCAAGAAGATGGCTGAAGACATGGAAAAAAGAATGAGAAGAGAACCACCTTCTCCTATCAGAACGAGATCCCCTTCCATGAGAAGAGAGCTGAAGAAAGTTGGATGGCAACTCTGCTGACAAGAGAATGCTCAATGAGCTCAGAAAATGATCACAACAAATACCAGTGGCCGTTCTGTTCCCGTGGTTCCACGTGCAGCCCCCAGAGGCCTAAATGTCCTCTGTACCATCAGGTCCCCAAAAAGGAGGACCAACCTGTGACGGTTCAGGGATGCAGGGTCACCGGCATATTTGATTCAAGTTTTCAAGCAGTTGATCCTGAACATCCACAGCCACAGCAAGACATTTGCCTATTTTCTCTTTTAAAAAAAGTACTTTTGATTGATCTTTTTAGTTTAACTGTTATTATTTGATATTATAATTGCTCATACTTAAGTTTGACAGCATTAAAATGTCTACTATTTTTCAAATATATATTTATTTAATGTAATTCTTATAAACATATTATTTCTACTTCATTGTACCCGCTAGAATGATGGGTGTAAGTATTATAGCTGATTTAAATAAAAGTTTCATTATTATTTAACCCATCATTAAAGTTTAACATGGATAGAGATCTTTAAAACAAAGACCAGTTCTGTATGTTGTGAGCTGTTATTAAAAATGAATTGTTTTTTTTAAATGAAAAAAACCCCACAAAAACCTAAACACTACCACCACCACAGTCAAATTTATCGGCATTTTTTATTAGTTTACCCTAAATTCAGGTTTAGAGGAGCTGACATTTTGTAATCATTTTACAATCCAATTCTGACGCTAACTACCTAGAGTTAGGTCAAATTTCACAGGTTAAGTACAGTCCCCCACAAGACTGCCCTCACTTCAGTAAGGTCACTTCTCACTAGCCCAAATTTGGTGAGGGTCCTCAGGCTATCTGTACTACTGACCAGCTGGCTACAAATTTTACAGTTCCCAAGACTCCCTCAGGTCTGGTAATTTGCTAAAATGACTCACAGAACTCAGGAAGGGGCTATACTTATGCCTTTAGTTTTATACATAAAGGGTACACATCAGGACCAGCCAAATGGAGAGAAGCACAGGGCAAGGTCTGGGAGAGTACAAAGCTTCAGTGTCCTCAGGACATATCACCCTCTGACACATCAGTGTATGATTACCACCCAGGGAAGCTCGTCTGAACCCAGTGTCAGTTTTTACTGGGATCTCATAATGTAGGCCTGATTAACTGAATCATTGGACACATGACTGAACTCAATCTCTAGCTCCCTGCCCCCCACCCAGTCCTGCGTAGGACTGATATAACCTGGCTCAAAACCCTAACCCTTTAATCAGATAGTGTATCTTTCGGGCATGGACAGCCCCTTCCCATCCCTACAAACCCCCCACCCCATGTCCTGAAATTACCTAGGGGCCCCAGCATGAGATACCTCATTAGCATAAACTCAGGTGTGCTTCAAGGGGCCAGCATGAATAATGAAGACACTCTTATCACTCAAGAAACTATAATTTAGAGGCTTCCCTGAAAGAACCAAGGGCAAAGGCCAGCGAAATTCTTTATCACGCAACATGTTTCTTTCATATTTTATCATTTTGGGGGTTTAACCTTCGTTATTTTGTTTAAGACATTCTTTGCCATTTAAATATTCCTAAATTTTATGCAGTCAAAAGTGTTCTCTTTATGGCAAATCTAATCAAACCAAACACAACAACAATACAAAAACCTAGACTAGGGGAATTCCCCACCCCTTGGAAGCCTGTGGTGTAGGCTAAAGAAGATGACTCTACGAAATGATGGCTGATGTCTGCTTCAACCATGAAGTTTTCATTTTAAAAAACACATTGAAAACATTCTCACCAGTGAAAGAGCAAAGGCAAAGATCACTGGCCCCTGTTTTCCTTGGTTTGTTTTTAATACATCATAAAGTCCCTCACCCACAGGAAGAGTTAAGCTCCTCTCATGTCCCTGACACTTGCGTGCTCACCCACAGAAGATCTTTAAGCAAGGCTGGCATTTGGTGTGAATTAATTTCTTCCTGAGGAGATGAACTATGAAGAATACCAGATTGTTCTGGAAAATGGAAAGCTGTGGAGGAGGCTGGCTGCCTTCCAAGGGAAAAAACAAAACAAAACAGACCATTTCCAACAATAATCAGGAAATAAAGGTGTGGTGAAAAATCTGCACAAAAGGCTATAATGTAAGGTCATCCAAATATATTTGTACATAGAGCTGGAAACAGAAAAAACCTCATCTCATTAAAAATGTGGACACTTGAGATTCCTGACTACTTCTGACTCATAGCTTCCTATTCAGAAGGCGCTTCACTGGAAAGCCTCACTCAAAATAACAAAAAGAGTTTAACCAAACTTCTCAACTAGCACAGTAAACACGTGACGATCCACCCACAGCTACGTGAATTATTTAAATCTACCCTAAACTGAATTTGTTGTATTTTTAGGTATGATAAGCTTGTCTTTAGTAACCATTACTCTCATTTAAAAAAATTCTTTTAAACTTCACATTTATAATGCCTCGTTGCTTCACCTGCTATTTCTTGAGGGCTCACTACATGCCAGGCACTGCTCTAAGTGCTGGGATTAAAGGTGAACAAGGCAGATGATGTCCTCCTTCTCAGGGAGTTTATAACATTTTGATTCTGATTAATTGAAAACAAAGCAAACCCTCACAAGAAAATCAGGCATGGTTAAGCCCCATTTTTACAAAGAAGAAACCTAAGCTTTACAGAAGATGAGTCATACGCGCAGCTTCACGCAAGGCGAGTCACATGCTCAGGCCAGGTAAGTGACAGAGTTAGGCGAAGGAGCCAGACCTAGGAATGCCTGGTCCGGTGATCTTTCCACCAAGAGCAGGTCCCAAAAAAGACAACTGAACGGTTTTAAATATGAAAGACCCCAAAAGCAGGTAAAAAACATTCCTCATTACAAAGGTTACACCCCAAAACACCTATTAAAAAAATTAATCTGTTTTTACCTTACAAAGAAATGAACTCTTTTGAAGGTCCAGACTAGGTCATTTTCAAAGCCTGCAGCAGGAAAGGCTCTCCTGAAAGCCCCTAATCCCAGCTTTCTGCAACTTTGGGGGACAGAGCCCAGGCCATCCATCATGCTGAACAGCCACATACCTGGCACCTGGCGGGACTCCTTTAAATCCAGGATGTCCTTGATGTAGAGTTTTGCAAAGGCTAGAAACACAGGATCCAAACCCCACAAGAGGGAAGGGGTCTCCTCTTCACACTGGCTGGATTCAGACTGCATCAGGAGGCTGGGCTGTGGCTTCCAACCAACCCTGAAAAGATGTGTATCACTGAGTCAAGGATCTAGATGAGAGACACAACGATCAGGATGTGAGGTGTTTAATGCGGGTGAAACTGGCATGGCCCCCAAGTTGCTCCCAGGTGGGCGTCCAGATTCGGGGGGAGAGGGGGTAAACCCAAGGGTCCAGGGCCCAGTCAAACGCCATGCCACGAGGCGTGGGGAGGGCCGTTCCTCGTGCGAGGACCCGAGTTCCTCATGGCTCGCTCATTATTCTCCTTCCCCAAAAAGACAACCTTCGAAATGGCTAAACACCAACTGTTCACTTTGGGGAGAAACGTCCATACGGACGTACTCTGAAACCGCTTTATATGGGTGGGGTCCAGGGAGGAATGGGCGCCTTCGTGGCCACGCACGTGGCTGGGGCACGGTGGGTGGGTCTGGTTGTCTCTCTGCCTCTAGACCTTCCGCTTTTCGGGATGAGCCGAAAAAAAGGGGAAAAAGGAAACAACAACAAAAAAATGGGCCCGCCTAAGGCCCCTCCCGCCGCCAGCAGCTCCCAGCAGCGCGCAGCCCCGTCCCTTCCGGCTCTCGGAGCCGCGCGGCGAAAGCCCCGCCCAGCGCAGGAGCTCTGGCCTCTGGAGTTCCGGCCGGCCCCCTCCCATCCCGGCACCGCCCCGCGCGGGGGACTAACCCAGGGTTCCCCGCCTGCGCGGTTCCTTCCTGCGGCCGCGCCTCGCTCCGCTCAGCCCGCCGAGGCCCCGCCCCATCCTGCGCCCCGCCGAGGCCCCGCCCCAGCCCGCCGAGGCCCCGCCCCAAGCTCAGCTGTAGGTGGCTGTGGGGCTGCGGGGCGTCCTTTTGGGTCAGGAAGGACCCAAGTCGCCGGAGACCTCCCAGCTGGCTCTGAAATTCCTGCTGCTCAAACCCTTGTCCTCCAAGTCACCTTTTTACCCCATCCCCTGCTGGTGACGGGACCCTAAATCAGGATCTCCAAGAGGTTGGGACAGGATCAAAGTATATATATATATTTTTGGCCCCTAATATGTTAAACAAACAAAAAAATAAGGCAGTGCAAAAAGGAGGGTTGCAATGTGGGATATGTTAAATGTTTATTTACGGTTGGTAAATGATCTACTGACATACACACACTGGGATTCTACAATTTCACTTGGAGATAATGTCAGTATCTAAATTTGAGCCGTTGGGTAAGGTCTTGACTCTGCCAGGCACTAGCCCTGCAAAATCATGCAATGTATTTTGTCTGCTTTCCTCTTACTGGGTCTACAATCTGGAAAGTTGTACACTTAAAAACTTTGAAAAGTTGGCATTTTGGTAAATCATGGCCACCTTGATGGTGCTTAGTCCCCAGGAGTTCTAATTTAAAGTGAGAAAAGATAGCCATGTTCCACTCCCATAAAGAAGCTATGTGCAGACATTACTCCAAATGGCAAGAGTTCTCCCTAATTTATAGGTACTCTGGAAAATGGCAGGAGGATTATAGGTCACTGGGCAGACGATTCTGGGGGAGGCAGGTTGTGGCCAAAGAGATAATTGCTAAACTATTTATCAGAGAAAGAACTCTAAGCAGCTGGGATGGAAAATGTGTCATTAAAACCATGGCATTTAATTACCTCCCTGGCCACTGAGAAGCTAAAAAACAGAGTCCTTGGTAGAGTACAGCATTTCCCAGATGCTACTGCAAGGAACAGTTGAGTCTGTACCGTTTAAGATTTAGTCAAGAAAAGTCACCCTCTCTTATAGGAGGCAGGCTGTCATCAAGGAAACAAAGAAACACACCCAGCAGGACAGGTGCTTCCTGCTGACCTGTCAGATGGGGAGAGACAGGTTGGGTGACATTTTCCTGACTGCACACATCTATTACAGGGTGGAACCCAAGAAGAAAATCACTATTGGGTGTACTCAGAGTCAGATGATTTCAGAAATGACTCTCATGGCTCTCAAGGGTAGAGTGCTGGATATAAGAGCCCTTGGGGATTCCACGTTTACTGCCAGCCTTGGGGAGGGCCACACCCATGCGGTGTAGGCAGAGCAGACTGCCCTGATGTCATCTTTTACAACGAAGGAAGGACTCTTTGGAGTCTAGGAGTATTGCTTATCATCTGAGCCCAAAATCTGAAGGAGTAGGTTGTAAATGAAACCTAAGGTGAGCTGTAGAACAGAATTTCCAGACTGCGGAAGCATCTAGAGGAATTTGGGAGGATCCTCTTCCCTTCAGTTTCCATCACGCAGACTCCAGGTTCACCAAACCACTGCCCGGACACAAAGGGACTCCTGAAGTCTTTGCCCACATTGCAGGGTTCTGCAGCCTGGGATTCTGCAGCACTGCAAAGTAGATACTTCAAAACCCAACATTTAGCACTAAATGCCAAAAACCCTTTCTTATGGCTTCTCATTGTGAAACTTGGTAAATTTGGTTTTGCAGACATGTTTCACAGAATAGACAATCATCTCTAGAAAGTTAAGATTTTAACAAATTGTTCTAGAAAATGAGGGGATTGCAGTGCATATCTCATACCTCAAAGCTCAAACTATCTTGTTTTAAACATTTTTGACATCTTATAGGTAGAATGGAGTTTGTCTACTTGCAACTTAGGTTAGATTTTTCTGCTTAAAGTTTATGGTTGACAAAGATTTTCTCCTTGACCAAACTCTGATCAGGCTCCTTTGAGGCCTCTTCTCAGTTAGGCCTCAACTTTAGCCTGTGAAGACTTGAACAAACACTAGCATAGTTTCTGACAGCTCAAGCCACATTCCTAGGATGACCCTAGCCCCCTATAAAGTGCCTGCCTGAGAAAACTCAAGGCCGCCAAAAGAATGCACTATTTGTTCCGACCAACACCTGAAGACAGGGCCTCTGTCTCCCAGTCTCGGTGGGAGGGTAGGAGCATAACTTCAGTAAGCACCAGTTAGCAAATGCAGATGGGTTTCACACAGACCAAGCCCCTCTCTTTCCACATTTTGTAATTCCTCCCCAATCCCCCATCACCCGCTCATTTTCTCTTTAAAAAGCCTAATTACCTCTTTACAAATCTGAAGGGAACTCAGTTCTTCTGCTTATTGTCAGTAGTTACTGAATAAAATGTTTTCACTGCTTTAAAGTGTGGCTGCATTTATCTGACATTAATAAAGACAACTTATCAACATTCTAATTATGTTAATGTTACAACCCTGGGGGAGACACTTTCAGTGACTCAGCATACCTTGAGCTCTGTCTGTGTACTTTGGCACTGGCCTGTGTGGGGGCTACTAATTATGTCACTGGAGCACAAAGAATGAAGCACGTAGTATATTAAACAACAAAGCAAGAGACTAAATTGTGATTAAATACAGAATGAGGGGCCTGGATAATAACTACCATATGAATTACAGGAGTAAATGGAGGGGCCTCATTAAGTGAGATAACAGTAACCACTGGAACAAGGTAAGCAATCAATGCATAGAAGCTATTATTTGCATTCACTATGGAGGTGGGATTTAAGCTGGGCTTTGATCCTATGGAGGAGCTGTTCATTCATTGATTCAGGAAGCATATTTTTTTTAAGCACTTGTCAAACACTGTCCTAGATAAGACAGATTGGGGTTCCAGCCCTTGTGGACCCTCTATTCTGTTGGGGGAAAAGGAAAGGACAATAAACAAGTAAATGAATAAGTACAGATTGTTCTCAGTGCTTTGAAAGAAGAAGTTTTTTATGATTGTTCAAAACGGGGTGTGGGATCTACTTTATATAGATCTGCTTTCATTAGATGCGATGAAGTGACATTCAGGCTGAGACCTGAAGGGGAGGAAGCAGCCACCCCACAAAGAACATTCCAGTCAGCAGACAAAGCAAGGGCTACTCTCTGGAGGCAGCAAAGTACTTCCAGGTTCAGGAACAGAAGAGTGAGTGCAGGAGTGGTTGTGTAGGCAAGTGGAGAGGTAAGCAGAAGGCAGATCCGAAGGACCTTGTAGGCCATGACAGATTGGGAGTTTATTCTTAATCTCCCCATATGTAAGGGGGGATAATATTGTGATGGGTCGGAGCAGAGCAAAGGCAGCAGGATGAGCAAGTTGTGTTCACTGGCAAGCCCACCCAGCAGCCTGGCTGGAGAGGGCAGCTGTGGTGAAAGCCGGCTGGGGACCAAGATTTTAGCTAGGCTCTGAAGGACTAGAATTAGCTTCTACTTTTATTCCCGGTAAGCAATAGGGTGTTTTTAATTACCGAGCAGAGGAATGATTTAATGAATTAAAAAATTGTAGGTATACCTGCCACATCTAACATACTATGGTAGAGTGTACAAAAATATATAAGAAGTGTTTTCAACTCAATTTACTGAATCTATCCTAAAAATTGTGTCTTAGGGTTATCCACCAATTGATGGTGAAGAAACTAGAAGAAAATATTGTTGGACTCATGGCAGTGGGTCTCGCCTATATCACTTGTCCTCTTGCCTCCTCAACAACTTTGTTCAACTCCCTATGAGGTTACCCACCCTCTCTGGCTTCCTATTGGCACACAAGCATGCTCTCCTGCTCTCTTTAAATGTCATCCAGCTTTAAGAAAATAGGTGGCTCACACCTGTGGTGGCTCACACCTGTAATCCTAGCAATTTGGGAGGCTGAGGCGGGAGTATTGTTTGAGGCCAGGAGTTCAAGACCAGCCTGAGCAAGAGCAAGACCCCATTTCTACAGAAAATAGAAAAATTAGCTGGGTGTGGTGTTACGCGCCTGTAGTCCTAGCCACTTGGGAGGCTGAGACAGAAGGATGGCTTGAGCCTAGGAGTTGGAGGCTGCAGTGAGCTATGATGATGACACTGCCCTCTAGCCCGGGAGACAGAGACCCTGTCTCCAACCCCTCCCCCCCAAAAAAAAACAAAAAGAGAAAAGAAAGAAAGAAAACAAACAGCCTCTCTGAAGACCTAGGCCCCTTTAACTACTACTGCTCTTTGGTTCACTTCCTCTCTTTCAAAGCTAAGCTCCTTGGAAGAGTCCTAAGCCTCCTCTATCCACACTTCCCTATGGTGTTTCTCAGATTCAGCCCACTATCATTTATCTCCGCTTATTCTTCACCCAACCCTGCCCCAGCCTCCCACCCCACTAACACTGCTCTCTGAAGGTTTACAATTACCTTAGGAGATTCAAATTCTCAAATGCAATGGATGCTTTTCTTTCCTTATCATTCTTCAGCTTTTTTTTTTTGATTCTCTAGCATTTGATTTTGATTTGATCATATCCTCTCATACCCTGCCTTGGCTTCCTCATATCATCCTTTCTGGTTTTCCTTCTACCTCTCTGTTTCTTCCTTAGTGTCCTCTTCTACTGTTTATGTCTTACATGTTGATGTTCCCCAAGTTTCCATCCTCTGCTCACTTCCCTTCTCACCCTATGAATTCTCTCTAAGTAGCCTCATCCAAAAACTAATATTCCAATGACTCTCAATTCTTCATATCTGGCCCAGAACTCTCTCCTGAGTTCCCCATATGAATTTCCAACTAGACTCTGCCGGGTACCCCAAACTAAACCTCTTCCCCCACAGTTCTGCTCCTCCCTTCCTTGTCAGGATGAATGTCACCATCACCTGCCCATTGTCTAAGTCAGAAACTGGAAGGTTTCAAGGACACTCTCTCTCTCACCCTGAGATGCAATTAGTCATGAATACCTATCAATTCCGCTTTCTAAATATGTTCTCTTAATTTAGCCTCACCTCTCTGTTCCTACTGCCATCGCCTCAGTCCAGGCTTTCATCATGTATCGCCTGGATTACTAACACCACCATCCAACTAGTTCCCCTGCCCCTAGCCTGGCTTCCTTCCAATTCATCATCTACGCTGCTGCCAACAGAAGCCTTATAAAATGTAAATTAGATGATGTTACTCCCTGTTTAAAATCTTTCAACGGCTTTATGTAATCTGCAGAATGAAGTTCAAATTCCCTAGCATTTCATACCAGGTTTCTCCTGGCCTGGACACAACCTGCCTCTGCAGGCTCATCTGGCCCCAAACCCTCATAGCTGTCCCACACTACAGGCCAGCATCTTTGCCGTGCTGTTCTCAGGAACACTTCCTCAAAATATTCATGAAAGTCGGGCCAAATAGTGAATGGATTTAAACACAGTAATGTACACTGAGAATATCCAAGAAAAGAACAGATTAGATAAAGGTTTGAGCACCAAACTCTAACAAACATCTCAAGGAACTCAGTTTGGGAAATACAACTGAAGGTATTGGGAACAACTTACGGTTCCTGGAACATGCCATGCTCTCTTTTGCTCTGTCATCCACCGTATTCACCAAACGTGAACCTGGAGGCTGAAGCTGGAGGATTGCTTGAGCCCAGAAGTTCAAAGTTGCAGTGAGCTGTGATGACACCACTGCACTTTAGCTGGGCAACAGAGTGAGACCCTGTCTCAAAAAAAAAAAAAACAAAAACAACAAACAAACAAAAATTATTTTTAGAGTAACATTTAAATTGCTCTTAATTTTGAAAAAAATGTTTTAGTTATTTTTTAGGGATTATAGTCTAAGGATTGCATGCATCTTTATTTAGTATTATATAATCTACTTCAGATTAATACTAACTTAATTCCTGAAAAATATAGAAATTTTATTCCTTCCCTTCTTCTTTGTGCTATTATTGTCATCTATATTACATCTATATACACTATAACCCCTACAATACAATGTTATAATTATTGCTTTATACAATCTCCTGTCTTTGAAAGACATTAGACAAGAAATGAGAAGAAAAAATTACTATAGAGTGTTTAAAAATAGCTCATATAATTATCCCTTCTGGTACATTTCCTTTCTCCCTTCAGGTACAGGTGCTCCAAATTGAATGAGCCCCTCACTGGGACAGAGGTGTTGCTGGTGCTCACAGCTTGCCCTGCCTGGACAGAACATCTATGGTGACCAAGAAGGGGGCTGGTATGGGGACGGAAGCAGCCCCAGGCCAGAATGCCATAGACTCCCACTGTTTTTACCCATAGTTCAGCTGTTTTTCAAGTGTAACTGCTTTTGTGGGTGCCTTCAATCTATTCCCAGACTGCTGAAATGGTTGTTCTGGTCAATTTTGGCCAGCTTTATGGTTGCGTTTTGGGGAGATGTTTTGCTGATCTTCTCAATGAGCCATGGCTGGAAGTCCTTGACGGTATAGCTGTTAGGTAACAGTAAGTCTGCTTGGTCAGGGGGAATGAGATGGCTCAAGAATTCAAGGGGTGAAGGACTGAATAGAAGAGCAAAGTCAGAAATCGCCTGGTTGGAGAAAAGTTATTTGCAGCCAATCCTGCCTCATGAAGTTTGAAGGAGGTTCCTATGTCAGCAGAAGGTGCCCTGTGAACCAGGGTGCATTTCGCTGAGAGCTTCCTGGAACGAGAAGAACCAGAAATGACAGTGAGAGACGGCTGAGGGTGAGATACCCTCTAGGGCCTCACATTTAAACCAAACAGTTCCTCCTTCCTCCCCAAATGGTCTTGATCAAAGGGAAGCCAGAGATTAGGATGATGACCTTTGCAAAGATGATGAGAGCAGAGGGATGAGCTAGGATTTATCCTGAAGAATAGAGAAGGACTTTATCATAAGGAAAACTTGTGTCCCAAGAGACTAGACTGAGTCCGTGAGAAAGAATTTCACTGTTTGTACTTGATAAGTCCATATCTTGGAAAAAGTGGAATGATGGTTGTGAGGAATTGGGGGAGAGAAGAATGGGGAGTTGCTGTTTAATGGGGTACAGAGTTTCAGTCTTGTACAATTAAAAGAGTTCTGGAGATGGATGGTACTGATGGTTGCATAACGATGTGAATATATTTAATACCACTGAACTGTAAGATGATAAATGTTATGTGTATGTTACCACAATTTTAAAAATTGAAAAGAAAATCAAAGATTAAAAAAAGTCTGTGTCTCAGGGCAATACTAGACGTGGTTTGTGGAGTTTATGGTATGTAAATTTATGTGATAATCACCTGTGCTCTACATTATGCCTGGTCATTTCCACCGTAAATCCACACAGTGTCTTGCCAAGGGTGGAGGTTCTGATGGTTACTGATAGTTTATGAGATGGATGGACTTTTTTCAAAATTGGACTCATGCTCATAATGAGATGAGTGGAAATGATCAAACCTTGATTCTTCACCTCAAGTCTTAGATGTATCCACTCTTCTGAGAAAGTCCAAGAGTGTGCTCTGACAGATGACAGATGTCCTCATGGGGCAGAGATGACAACACTACTACTTCTCTAATGCCCACCAGCTACTAGTGAGAATACCAGCTGAAAAATATCTTTGTCTTATTCTTATAATTTTCTTACCATAAAGATGCTACAGCCGGGTGCATTGGCTCATGCCTATAATCCCAATACTTTGGGAGGCCGAGGTGAGAGGATTGCTTGAGGCCAGGAGTTTGAAACCAGCCTGGGTAACATGGTGAGACCCACCTCTACAAAAAATAAAAATTAAAAAAATTAGCTGTGTGTGGTGGTGAGCGCCTATAGCTCCAGCTACTTAGGAGGCTGAGGCAGGAGGATAGCTTGAGCCCAGGAGTTTGAGGCTGCAGTGAGCAAAGACTATGCCATTGCTCTCTAGCAAGACCCTGTTGCTAAAAAAAAAAAGATGCTACAAAGATTGTAAGGGAGCTGGCTAAGGATTAAGTTTTGGAGAGACTGGATTAGCAATCATCATACTAGGCCAGGATAAAAGGATTAATATAAATGTCAAAGGCTGGGTGTGGTGGCTCATACCTGTAACTCCAGCCCTTTGGGAGGCCGAGGCAGGAGGATCACTTGAGCACAGGAGTTCAAGACCAGTCTGGGTAACATGTAGAGACCCCATCTCTACACTAAATAAATAAAATGTCAAATAGAAATGAGAACTTTTGTTTTTAGGCAGGACCTTTATAAAAGCTTGTAATCTTGATCAAATAAATTGTATACAGATGAACATACAATTTTAAAAGTAATCTAAAATGGTGTGTTTTCCAATTTTTTAAATGTTGCATATATATTACTTAATAACTAAAGTTATTTTAAAATTAGCATCCCTTTGATCTCAGAAATGTAATGTTAAGTAAAAGAAGCCAGACACTCTAAAGAGAGTACTATTGTATGATTCTATTCATATAAAGTACAAAACCAGGCAAAAATGTTTTGTGCTATCGGAAGTCGAGACAGTGGTTACCCTAAAGTGGGGTGCAAGGGACCATGAAGGGGCCTTTTGTGGGACTACTGGTCATTTAGTGTTTCCTGATCTGTATCTGTATTGTATCTCAATAAAATATTTTTTCGAGTTTGCATCCTTAGTATTTGAAGTTGCATTAAAAAATGAACATGTTAAACATACAAG
Organism: Avahi laniger; assembly: GCA_963575035.1. Taxonomy (NCBI): domain Eukaryota; kingdom Metazoa; phylum Chordata; class Mammalia; order Primates; family Indriidae; genus Avahi; species Avahi laniger. Next base: position 20,334 of record CAUYSK010100716.1, read on the forward strand.
ACCCCACATTTTGTGTTATTGTCACTTGCATAGACAAAAGATCATTTTAAATGTTAATGTAATTCAAGAGAAGAGACAGAGCATCATCCTGTACTTTCCTTCATTATTTGACATGTGCCTACAGGCTCAAATAGCCATGGCATTTCATAAGCATTAGCATAAAGCTGGACAACTGAATAGAACTGTGTTTCTCTTATCAACTTCTAATTCTCCCCAGGGCTAATTTCAATCAAAGAAAAATTTAACTCCCCAATGATGTCAAAGACAGCATATTCCAAAGGTTAATTAACGAGTCACCCAGAGAAGATCGAACAGCTATTATGCTGACACGTTCAAGGGCTAATCGGTTCTGATGATGTAATTTGCGGTAGTGCTTGATGTCTATTAGCCTGATGGGTGACAGCTGCTCTGGGCCAAGATGATTAAAGTGTGAAGCATGGGGGTGGAGAAGGGGGTGGGGGAGGAGAGCTCTCAAATGGAGAGAGATTTTCATAGAGCCAGAGTGAATACAACCTAGTTATGCTTGTTATCCTACCTGGAAAGCCTGCTCATTCATCTCTTCTTTATTTATACAAATTTTACCAGACCTAACACAACCTCAACTCCAGCCTCCCCTCAGCCAAGACCACCCCAGTCAACGCTGGCTAATGCTCCCTTCCCTGAACGTACAGTTGGCATCACACACTTTAGCACTTATTTTTTCCCTAGTTACTTTGTGAATGTGTACCTTGTTCCTCTAACTTGACGGTAATCTACTTAAAGACATCATTTTTTCCTATATCCTCCCACAGCATGAAGGATGATAAGCACAAAAATTAAATAAAAAATAATTGGATCAAAATGTTGATAATTGTCCAAGCAGAGGAATGATTACAGATAGATCTATTCTAGTATTCTTTCTGCTTTTGTGCATGTTTGAAAATTTCCTTGGTAGCAGAGTTGGCAGATTTAGCAAATAAAAATGCAGGATGCTCAGTTAAATTTGAATTTTAGGTAAACGATGAAGAAGTTCTTATTAATTATATCTTATTATATCACTTACAATATCCATGCCTATTTAACTTAATCATATATTTATAACAATATCATTCATACTGTAACATTATGTGAATATCATTTTTTATATTATTATTTTATGTTCCTATGAGACATTCTAAAAAGTTACTTATTTTATCTGAAATGTGAATTCATCTGGGTAGTCTGTATTTTATCTGGCAACCCAACTTGCTAGAAACTTAAAAACATAATTGGTGATTAATCAATGGGCTAAAAGAAAGTGAATTGTAGAAACACCACAGCATCTCTTAGAGTGCAGTGTGGTCTGGTGCCACTTGCATTAGAATCCACTGTGGAGCCTGTTAAAAAGGCAGCTCCCAGTGGCCTCTAGACCCAGCCTACAGTCACCAAATGGGTATTTCTGCTGGTGGGCCTGTGCATTTGCAGTAAGATCCCTAGGTGATTCTGATGCTCTTGCTAGCCAAAGTGATGTCTATAATGTTTCAAGTTTTTCTGATTTAATCTTTTATTTCCTTACTGTGGCCTTGTTTGAGCAACTTCTCAAGGACCTGACTTGAAAGATATTAATATTCCTGTTCAATGATTCATTAAAGATTATAATTCAAAGTCACAAATATTCTAGTAGCCTTGTTTAGTTAAGCTACTCCTTAATTTTATCCAATAACCCAACATTTTAGCTACTGATATATATCCATTGTTATCGAGAAATTATAATTGGCAACAATGCAGCTCCCTTTAGTATATTTCAAGGCCAGGGCTTCTAGAGTGACCAAACATCCCAGCATGCTTGAGGCTGTTTCAGGTTTAGCACTGATGTGCCCATGTCCTAGACTATTCCTCAGCCCTGCTGGTTCCTAGTCACCCCACCTGTGGCAGATGGCATGGTATGCTGTCCAGATCCCCGCTTCAGGGCCAGGGTACTTATTTCCCCAGCTGACAGTTGAGGCCCTCCCCAGAAAACTGTCTCATCCAAAACTATGTCCTCCGGGGCAGTAACTGGTTGATGCAGCCCCAAGCCTCAATTCATGACATCTCTGAGTGGCCATCCCAGCTCCAGAACTTTTTGTGGGATCAGCTGAGGCCTGTATTGCAACTGCCTTGCAATTCAACTTCTCCCTGTACCCAATCCTGCTTCCCTCACTCCCTCACGGCTCAGCTCCTGAAAGCACTCCCTAATATTTCCCTACAGGCAAATCTCTGAATCTGAGTCTGGAGGAACCTCAACTACAAAGCTAGCACAGATGTGAGGTGATCCTAGGAGGCAGACTCCAAAATAGGATTTTGGAGCTGGGTCACCTTTTGACTGGCTGGTGATGTGGAGTCCCCCGCCAGGTAAAGCTTTCATCAGCGGTGAACCGGGAAAGGCTGCCAATGGAAGGGACTGTGTCCAAGGGTGCAATACCTTGGGCATCAAGGGGCCATCCAGCGAAGTAGTGATTTAAGGACAGTGGAATGGGGTAGCTGTTACTGGCCACTATCAATGCATTGGAGAGAGACAAAGAGGCTGAGCGTGATTGATCACCAATTTAAGGGTGAATGTAAAAGCCAGAAGATTTTCTTGCCAGCAAAAGAGACTCTCATCTCCTGTAGCCAGAGTGCAGACCTCCTGAGGATGGAGATTCAGACTTAAATTATAAAGTCGCAGAGCTCCAGCGAAGGCAGAATTCTCAATCCTAGTGAATAGACCATGTCAAAGTCGTAGTCCTAATTGGGAAAAAATGAGATCCTGAGATTTGGGATGAGGATATATGGGCAGACGTTCTTGTAAATTTTGACTCCCTCGATTTCCTCTGAATCCTCTGGGCCTGCAGAAGGGGCCCATTCTCCCGGTTGGATAAAGGTTAGCACTCCTCACTTTTGAATTCAATACGGAGATTCTTGCCTTGCAAGAAAACACCTTCTTCTCCCATAGGATTTTAACTCCTCCCTTTGTCCTGCTCCCAAACCAATAGCAAGAGTCAGGTCACAACGTAATTGATCGGCCTGCTAGGGGAGAAAAGAGCCGCAGGACCTACAGTACATGTGTTGTCAGAAGCCAGAAGAGTATATATAGAGACTGTTAAATTAAGTTTAAAGCTGCCTCCTTCCATACTTAAGTTTGGCCTAAAGGTTTCTCCGTACACAGTGAACTGCAACCTAACTGGATGTGTAAACGGACTGTAATCGACTCCTGTAGGAAGTAGCTGAGTCTCACAACCAATCACATCAGCCGAGTTTCAGCCAATCACAGGAGGCCAACTGTTCAAACAATGTTCAAATAAGGCAAACTCGGAGCTGCAACCAATCCAGCTGTTTCTGTACCTCATTTCCTTTCTTTGTATGTCACTTTCCAATTTCTCTCCAGAAATTGTCTCCAACCACGTGGCAGCGCTGGTGTCTCTCTGAATCTATTCTGTTGGGGGTGGAGGGGCTTCTCAATTTGGGAATGGTTATTTGCTCAGTTAAACTCTGTTAAATTTAGTTTGTCTAGTTTTTCTTTTAACAATCCCGAGTATGCATAATCAAGGGGTGGATAGAACATAAAATTGTATAAGGAAGAATTCACTGATAAGAGAGCATTCTCTCATGATACGGAGTTCACCTTGGCAAGGACCCCAGGAGACACTAGCTGCCACACTGCTAGGATGTCTCTTGGAAGTCAGAGAAAACATCACATCAAATTGGCCTATTACATCAATAATATCATGCTAATCATACTAGGTGAGCAAGAAGTACAAGTATGTTGGAGGCCTTGATAAGACACTTGTGCTTCAGACAGTGGGGGCTCTGCCAAGGCAGTGAAATTTTCAGACCACACAGTGCCACATCAGTATAGAGGCTGGGCTATACAGGACATCCCCTCCAAAGTAAAGGACAAATGCTTGCATTTCATGCCTCCGCTACCAAGAAGGAAGCACAGTGCCAGACAGGGTTCTGGAGGGAGCATTTTCCACATTCAGAAATACTGCTTCTGCTCTCTTGCTGGTAACTGGGAAGACTTCCGGCTTTGACCAGGGCTTTAAAGAAGGTCCAGGATGAAAGGAGAGCAGCCCTGCCACTTGCGCCTTTCTAAGCAGCAGACCTCTACATTCAAAGTCGTTTGCATTGTCTCTAAACTCCTTCAACAATCCCCTCAAATCTTCTGTGAAGAGGTACCTCCCATCAAGGGTGGGTGCAAGCAGCGGTGGAGTTTTGCATCCAGATTTGTGTGCTGTAGGGCAGAGACGCTAATGTGGACGTGTAAACCCTGAGGCCATGGAGAACCTGAGTCCCCCTGGAATTTTTCAGAAAACCAGGGAAATGAAACCAAAGATGGAAAGTACAGGGAGGCCCCAGCTGATGACTGGGTTGCACACCTAATTCATCATTAAACAAATTAGGAAGGTGGGGAGGAGTTGTCAAAAATGCAAAAAATAGGGCCGGGGTGTGGTGGCTCACGCCTGTAATCCTAGCTCTCTGGGAGGCCGAGGCCCGCGGATTGTTTGAGCTCAGGAGTTTGAAACCAGCCTGAGCAAGAGCGAGACCCTGTCTCTACTAAAATTAGAAAGAAATTAATTGGGCAACTGAAAATATATAGAAAAAATTAGCCGGGCATGGTGGCGCATGCTTGTAGTCCCAGCTACTGGGGAGGCTGAGGCAGAAGGATTGCTTGAGTCCAGGAGTTTGAGGTTGCTGTGAGCTAGGCTGACGCCATGGCACTCTAGCCCGAGCAACACAGTGAGACTCTGTCTCAAAAAAAAAAAAAAAAAAATGCAAAAAATGGTTTGAGACCAGCCTGAGCAAGAGTGAGACCCCATCTCTACTGAAAATAGAAAAATTAGCTGGGCATGGTGGTGCACTTGTAGTCCCAGCTACTCGGGAGGCTGAGGCAGAAAGAGCACCTTGAGCCCAGGAGTTTGAGGTTGCAGTGAACTATGATGATGCCACTGCACTCTAGGCTGGGTGACAGAGTGAGATGGTGTCTCCAAAAAAAAAAAAAGAGAAAAATGAGTTATGAAAGGCAACAAAATGGTAATGTTCTTTACAATTGTTCTCAATTTGCACATAAAATATAAAGGTACTGTTGAAGCTCTAACCCATGTTTCCAGACAAGCCCAGAATATCCAGAATGTGGTTATAATTAGGACTCTGATATAAAATTGTATTTCTTTGGCTTTTTCCCCAGATACCAGGTGGCATCACCAGGCCCTTGTCCTGCTCTGCTCCAGCTCCCTGGGAGTCTGTCTGCTGCTGAGGTTGCCAATGCCCAGTCCAAAAGTGTGCCGGGTTTCTGCAGCAGATGCCTGTCCTGACAGCATGCTTCCCTCTGCCACGAGGGCAGTGAAACCGCCATCCAGGCTGCCAGCCCCCATGCCGCCACTACAGCTGCTGCCCTTTGGGCTCTCAGCGCCCCACAGACAGCCCATGAAATTGCCTTCACAGCCTCTCCCCAGGACAGGAGCTGGCTGGGGGACAACTTGGGTAATACGCACTCAGTTGTACTCAGCAGTAGCATATCTAGTGATTTGATACCCAGAGGGTATAATTTTTAAACACCCTTCCATATGACAAAATAATTTTCAGTAATAATCACACACAAAAAATGGATGTAGTGGTAGCCAGAAATGAAATGCAACAGTGAAAAACTTCTTTTTTTAAACTTTGTATAATCATGCCCATAAATAAATAATAAAGAAAAAAAGATTACAGTGCAAGAAAGGGAGAAAAATATTTACAAGATTAGTAACTTCGAATTACATGAATGTACTTTTTGCCAACACTTTATTATGCATATTTTCAAATATATAGCAGCAAAGTTGGAGAAATTTTACAGTAAAGTTATTTGACCAGCACCTAGATCTTACCAATAATATTTTAATATACTTGCTATCACATAGCTATCTATCCATTCCTCTATCCATCTACCAATCTTATTTTTAAACTTTTACTTTAAAATAGTGTTGGATTTAAGAAAAGTTGCAAAGATAGTATGGAGAGTTCCCACATACCCTGCACCCAGCTTCCCCATTATTAATATATTAGTATATAGTACATTTATCACAACTAATGAAATGGTATTGACACATTTTTATTAACTGAGCTCCATACTTTGATCAGATTTACCAATATCCTTTTTCTGTTCCAGTAGCCCATTCAGGATATCACATTACATTAGTTGTCATGGCTCTTTAGGCTCCTCTGGGCTGTGACAGTTTCTCAGACTCTCCTGTTTCTCAGACTTTCTCTGATGACTTTGACAGTTTTGAGGAGTACTGGTCAGGTATTTTGTAGAATGTCCCTCAATTTGAATTCATCTGATGCTTTTTTCACGGTTCGCTTGGTGTTATGAGTTTTTGGGAAGAAGACCACAGAAATCAAGTGTCATTCTCAGCATCATATCAAAGGTGTACACTATCAACATGACTTTTCCACTGGTAATGTTAAACTTGATCACCTGGAGAAGATGGTGTTTGTTGGATTTCTTCATTGCAAAGTTGCTTTTCCCCTCCTTTCCATACTGCATGCCTCAGAAGCAAGTTGCTAAGTGTAGCCCATACTTAAGGGGTAGGGAGTTATACTCTATGTCCTTATGGGGGAAATTAGCTACACAAATTATTTGGAGTTCTTCTGTATGGGAGCTTTGTCTCTTTTCACCCATTTATTTATTTATTCAATCATTTATTTATGTTAGTATAGATTTATGATTATTTTACACTTAAGATTATAGATGGTTGGCCGCAAGGTCTCACACCCATAATCCCAGCCCTTTGGGAGGCTGAAGCGAGAGGATCATATGAGGCCAGGAGTCCAAGACCAGCCTGAGCAACACAGCAAGACCTTGTCTCCACAATAAATGAAAAAAATTAGCCTGGTACCGTGGTGCTTGTCTGTAGTCCCCGCTACTCAAAGACAGTACAACCAGATTTGACAATTTATCTTTACTCATAGTTGATCAAGAATACTTTTTATGGCCGGGTGCGGTGGCTCACGCCTGTAATCCTAGCTCTCTGGGAGGCTGAGGCGGGCGGATTGTTTGAGCTCAGGAGTTCGAAACCAGCCTGAGCAGGAGCGAGACCCCATCTCTACTAAAACTAGAAAGAAATCAATTGGACAACTAAAAATATATAGAAAAAATTAGCCGGGCACGGTGGCGCATGCCTGTAGTCCCAGCTACTCAGGAGGCTGAGGCAGGAGGATCGCTTGAGCCCAGGAGTTTGAGGTTGCTGTGAGCTAGGATGACGCCACGGCACTCTAGCCCGGGCAACACAATGAGACTCTGTCTTAAAAAAAAAAGAATACTTTTTATTAATTTTGAAAAGTTTCTTTCACATAAAGTAGCAGATGTACAAAATTCACAGAAAAGGTATAATCTTAGGGCTGTTACAAAGGAAAAGATATTCAATCTTACTATGAGAGAAATGCAAATTAGAATTGTGCAGTAATATTTGCGCTCCTCAGATTGGCAAATATCAAAGAGTTTGATGACATAATGTGTGGGTGGGGCTGTGGGAAAGCAGGAACATTCCAAGTGGAAGTGTAAATTGGAGAGCACTTTAAAATTATAGCAATAGCTATCAAAATTACAAATGCACATATCCTTTGGTTTCACATTCTGCATATAGGAATTTTTTCTGTGGGGTGTTTTCGTAAGTGTGAAATGAAGTATGCAAAGATTATTTATTGCAACGTTGTTTGTGATGGCCTACAATTAGAAACAATGTAAATGTCCATCAGTAAAGGGTAGAATAAATAAATCATATTAATTAAATTAAGTTATATGCTATCATTAAGATAATATGAAAAGATCTTATGAATATATTAAGTGAAGAATGCAAGGTGTGGAATAGTGTGTATAGTACCCTTCTATTTTTCACAAATAATTTGTTTGCATATGCAAAAGTGATACCTTGAAGGACACTTAAGACATTTATAATGGTTATTGACTTTGGGGAGAGCAGGTCGACCACAAGCTGCTAGAGTGGCAAGAGACCTACTTTTCATTGTATGCCCAAAGACATTGTATTCATTGTCTTTGTGAAATTTGCACCATGTTAATGTACATGTAACTGTGATGTAATAAATGAAATTTTAATTTTTTTTTTGAGAGTGAGACTCTGTCTCCAAAAAAAAAAAAAAATGTGCTGAATGAATGAATAAGCTAGATATAGAACCCACTGGAGAAACATAGCTCTTTGTATAATGGGAATTTTAAAAACCAACACTGAGGAGACTACAAGGAGATAAATTATCAGAAGCAATTGTGTTCTTGGTCATGGAGGACAGTCTAGAAAATATGCTAGATCTTTTAGTCTCTGACCTCCACAAATTTGCCATACATTGAGAATGGTCAGCCTAGGAGCTCCACCAATGAGTCACAAGACCCTAATACTAGCAAATTGAACAATTCTCTCTCCATTGGGAACTTGGTTCTCTCTATTCTGCTGTGGTATGGAAGAGCCAAGAACTTCTTATTTGAAGACATGAGGTCAAAGATTATATTGTTTTAGCAGTACCTCTCTAGCAAGTTTGCACAGGTTGAGTATGAATCAGGGGGAGTTCACGACAAAGTTTTACTTCGGGCATTTTCTAAAATAATTCCACAAAAGTTTAACTCTGGTAATTGAAGATGACATTGACCTCATGCACTGCTAATGCACATTTTAAAACTCTCACGGAGTTAGGAATAAGTCTCCAGTGATTATGTTACCAAGTTATAATGATCAGGAGCACTTTATAGATAATTTGCTTCATGTTCTGTTGTACTGTAATAATTTATTTATGTGTGTTGTCTCTTTTGCCATTGGACTGTGCTCTCCTCAAGGGCAGGAATATAAGAGGAATTAAATAAATATTTCTTAAATGAATAATCTGAACATAGTACCTGGATTTGACTCTTGAAGAAAGACAGTTTATAGAAAGAGACAGTTATTCACCACTTATTAGATCTGTTACCCAAGATAGACCATTTAATCTCTCTTCATATCCTCCTCTTTTAGAAGAATTATGAAGAATTTAAACACAGAGACAAATATAAAGAATTATAAAATTAACATTTACTACCTAGCTTTATATAATTTTAATATTTTGTTAAATATGGCAGAGAGAATGCCATGTGTTCATCAAATCCCATTTCATTTTCCTCTTCCCGAGCACACAAAAAGATTGTGTTTCTCAGCCTACTTTGGAGTTAAATTGGTACCATGAGACTAGTTCTGCCGAAGGGCTGTAAGCAGATGTGCATTGTGTCACTTCCAGGGCAAGCATGAAAGAATGACTGTCTCTGGGCTCTATTTCCCTGTAGCAGAGATCCTGGCAGCCATGTTTTCAAATGGTGGTATCAGAGGACTCTAGAGCCTCCATCAGTCTGTATGACCCTGAATGACTCTGCGGATCAATGTTTGAGAATATCTCTTGCTCTACATCTTCATTAACATGGAGTTTTGTGATCTTTTAAAACTTTTCTGCCAGTACAATGATGTGAAATCATTGCTTTAATTTGGATTTTGTTCAACATATGTAACCTAAACATCTGTACCCCCATAATATGCTGAAATAAAAAAAAAAGAAAAAAAAATTTGGATTTTGTTGATTATGAATGATGTTGAACACCTTTTCAAATGCTTATAATTTGGGTTCTTCTGTGAGTGCCTGTTTGTATCATTTGCCCTTGTTGGTCGGGGTGGAGAGGGGTGAGTTTGTTATTCTAGTGTTTCATAGGAATACTTTATATATTTTGTAAACCAATCTCTTATCAGTTATATTCACTGAAGATACTTTCTCCAAGTGTGCAGCTTATATTTTTACTTTGTTTAAAATATCTTTGTTGTACAGAAGTTTAAATTTACCAATCTTATTCTTCTTATGTTTTGTGTAAGAATTCTTTCTTATCTTCAAGGTCATAAAGATATTTTTCTATATTTCCTTTTGGAAGTATTTTTTTCTGCATTGATTTGAAATTAGGACTTTTAAAGATTTGCTTTTCATTTGTAAGTCTTTAATCCACCTATAAAGTAAAAGTTTGTGTGTGTGTGGGGGCGTGTAAAGTAAGAACATTATATTTTTCCATAAAAATAGCCAATCTCCCAAGATCGTTTATTGACTAGTCCATCTTTTCCATTGATGGTAATACAACTTTGCCATATATCAAGTTTCCATTTATGTAGGGGTCTGTTTATAGTCTTTCTTTTATTTTTCATTGGTTTGTCTTAGGTCAAGGTCATGTTGTATTAATTGCTATAATTTTGTAAAAAGTTTTGGTATCTGGTAGAGTACCCGTTCATGTTAATTTTCATTACTGTCTTCTCTATTGTTGACTTTTTGTATTTCAATATGAATTTTACGTTAAGCTTGTTAAATTCTACAAATAACTAAGTTGGGATTTTGGTTGAAATTGAATTTGCATTGTTGTTATTATTGTGGTTGAGAAAGAGTTTTTTTACTATTACATTTTCTAGTTAATACTAATGATGCATAGAAATGTTATTGATTTTCACATACTAATTTTTATACCCAGAAATCTTATTGTGCCCTCATATTAATTATGTCCATAGGGTCCTTGGAATTTGCAGATAGTCTATATAATTTAATGAGAATAGCTTTGATCATTCATTCCCAATTCTTATATTCTTCCTGTACAGTATTGAATAAAGTGGCGAATATTACTGTTTTAATGAAAATGGTCTTAAAGTTTCACCATTAAGTATTTTGCTTGCTCTGTGGTTTGTTTGTTTTGCTGTATGTTTTTGGTGGATATACTTAAGCTAAGGAAATATATTCAATGCCTCAGTCTCCTCATCTGTAATATGTGGATATCACTACCTGTTTCATTTATTTTGCTAGGCCATTGTGAGAATTATATAAGATATCACATAGGAAAGATCTTTGAAAACAGTGAAGTACTGTATTCAAATGTCAGTTAATGTGTGTGTATTGTTTCTTCACTGTTGTGTCCCCAGTACCTAAAACATTTTCTGGAACATAGTTGGTGCTCAATAAACACATGTTGGATAATTATAAAGAGAAGGTATTAATATTAAACAGATGTTGCAGGCAAAGTATTATTTCTTTACATCCTAACAGGGATGGCAACATTGAGGCATGCATGCTGCCATTTCCTGTATTGCCCACCAGTGGCAAAAATCACTGAACTGTCTCAGAACTCTTCTTCTGACCTTGGACTGTCAACTTCAGAATCCATTTCAATTCAGTGTTCTAGGCAGCCATTTCCTATCTATTGTAATTGGCATACAAAAAAGAACTACCAATTTACTATTGGTTTGGCTCAAATATAACCAAACCAATAGCATTTAATGTTTGCTTGATTGGGCACATGGTACTGTTATGAAAGAGAAATTTAGAAATCAAGGGTTTCTCATTTCCAAAGGTAAATATCCACTGGAGGGCTACTTAATCACCAGCATGTAAGAAAGCTCAGTCTGTTTAATTCGTTTATTCTTCCTGTGTACTTCTTCATAAGTTGAAAACACAATGCTATCTGTTAAGTAAAAAAGCAACATCAGGCCTATATAAATTTTTCCTCTTTATTAGTAAAGTACTTTTTTAAAAAGCAAGTTTATCTTCCTTATTATATCACTAGCTGGAAATGAGAACTGTGAGCACCATTTCTGTAAGTGGATTAAAGGTCTTTATTTCTAAAAACCTTTCCTGCAAAGCCTACTAAATCTACTTCTGACAGCTAGAAATTGTGGTGAATCGTACTAAATCGTCCCCTCACAAATAAGAACAAAGAAGCCCTAAATTTACAAGGTAATTGTAAAGTATATAGTTTTATGTTGTACATTTATGTTGCTTCTCATGTTTCATTTCCTATTTTCAATCTTTTTAGGCTATTAATCTATGATTTCATGTAACAAGGGACATTACTGAGTTTCTATTCCCAAACATTTCTACCTGCCACTTTCCTCCCACTTACCACAAACTCTTGCCAATTTTTGCCCTAGAATATACACCATTTAGAGATTAAAGATAGAAATGTAAGGCCCATGTTACTAAAAGGACCTGTTCATTTCTTGAGAGCTAGGTGGTCAGTGAAAAATTATCTCATATTGAACCACAAACACCTTACAGCTAAAAAGACTTTTGATTTCCCTGTGGTCCTTGATACCGTCATTTCTCACTTTGGCTCCTGAGGTGGACATGCTCCAACTCTACACTCACACTGCTGGGCTTTTAGAAAATGTGTCATAACATTCAAAAAATTTAGATGCTATATTCTCCACCAACTGACTTTGCCAAAATCTAGACTTGAGGTTCTTATAAAAGATTAAAATTTCAAAGCTAGTACTTTGCAGCAAAGGGCACACATCATCGTTATTTTGCTCTAATCTGCAAACACCTGACAGACTCAAGGAGCAAACATGGCCAGGAACCAGAATTCCAAATACTGCAAAGTCATTGTTGCTTTTCAATTTTGATTCAGCCGATTCAACAGCTATTGAGTAAGGAAATGTGCATGATATAATATTATATGAAAAAGGGAGTTTACAAAACAGTACAGGATATACACATATGTACAAGATATATAAGGTATATATGTATAATATAGATAGCATTATTTATAATATAATGTATTAAATATAAAATATTAAGCAATTTAGTCAAAGTCTCTAAGCCTCAATTTCCCCTTCTGTAAAGAAGATGATAATAATAGTATCTATCTCATAGTGTTGTGGTGAGTATTAAATGAGATAATTAATGCAAAAGTACGGTGCCTGGCAAGAAAGAATACAGTAATACATAGCTATATAGACTATATATTATTACCAATATTTTGGAACAAAGACAGGATGAATATATACCTAAATCCTAAGAATGGTTATTTAGGAGTGGTGAGATTATAGGTGATTGCTATTTTCTTTGCTTTGACATTGTTCCTAAATTTTCTCCAGAGTCAATATTACTTTTTTTTTTTGATAAGAAAAAGTTAGTTTCCTTCAACCAAACGTAATCAGGTGGTTCTCACTCGCTGGAATAATGGGGGCATAAATGGGATGAGCAGTACTTATGAAGGGTATAGAGCTGCCTGTGATAGAGCATTATAATGGCCCTCAATGAATCCCACCCCTCGGTCCACGTCCCTTTGCAATGTGACTTTGCTGTTCTTCCCATCAATAAATGGAGCCTAATTTTCTACCCTTTGAATCTGGACTGGTCTTGTGACTTGCCTTGTCTAATAGAATGTGAAGGAAATGATGCTGTGTGAATTCCAGAACTTAGACTTCAAGAGGCTTTGCAGCTTCCACATTTGCCATCTTGAAATCCTGAGATGCTCCACATGTGAGAAGCCCAGGTCAACCTACATGAAAGACAGCCAATGGGCTCCAACAAGCATCCAGCACCAACTGCCAGACATGTGAATAAGACTATTTTGGAACTTCCAGCTCCAGGCAGCAGGTCAATGACCACAGCCACATGAATGATTCCTGATGAGACTGAAAAAGAGGAGCCCAGATTGTCAACACACAGAATGGTAAGACATAATGTAACATTGATATTTTAAATGACTGTGTTTTGGGGTGGTTTGTTACATAGGAATAGATGTCTGAAACATTGCTCTTCATAGATTCCAATGCCACCAAACAGCTTCTACTTCACAGGGGCTGCAGAAAGAAGAGATTTCTCTCCAAAGATATGAATTTATTGTGTACTTTGCAGAGATTAGAAAAATGCTTCCTTTTATTTTTGCTTTGCAATCTGAATTTACACTGTTATAAATCTATATGGCTGGTAAGTATGGAATTGAGGGTCCCCTAACCAACTAGTCCAGGGGCAAGAGCACTCATATCCAGGAGTCCAGTGTTTGAAACTTTTGAGAAACAATGTCTCACTCTCACTTTTCTATTGTATACCCCCAGTTTCTGGGGCTATCCTGGCTAGGATATCAAAGAACTAAACATTCATTCATTCATTTGTTGATCCATTCCTCAGATGTTTATTAAGCACATACTGTGTATGAGACTGGAGTAAGCAGTGAAGGAAAAAAGAAGACTTTAAGACATCACTGCTTTCCACAACAGGAAGGTAAGACATGAAGATAATGTCAATAGAAAGAAATGCGTGCTAAAGCAGTACGTGAACGTACAGGCAATTCATAAACCATACGGATTCAGACGAGGGAGAGAATCCAACTGGATGATCAGGATTGGCTTTATAGTCAAACACACAATTTGATTTTAGTCTTAAAGATAGAATTTAGAATTTTGTAGAGGTAAGATGGATAGAGGCCATTCAGAAAAGTGAATCTTCATGAACAAAGGGCAGGAAAGAGACAGAAGACATATCTGAGAGAGGTATCTAGGAGATGAATTTAACTGAAGTGGAGGGTTCATTGTCTGATTCATTGATCCAGTAAACCTTTACTGAATGCCTAGTAGGTGGCAGAAACTACTAGTTTCTGAAAATACCAAGATATAAGTGACACAGGGCCCATCTTTAAGGAATAAGTAATCTACTCTGCAGGCAGCAAATAAGCCATTGTAGTGAATACGTTGATAAGGCTGTGGTTGAATATAAAGGAAGATAAATCTGGAAGAATAGGTTAAGGTCAAGGTCAAACTGGAAGGCCTTGAAAGCCAGGATTTCCCCATGGTTCAGAGAAATTTCTACTTTTTTAAAAAATAGTGTAAACTTTTTTTTCATATTAAGTGTTATTTGGAACCACAGTATGAAAGACAGATAAAAGTGGAACTATTCTGATGGAAGAGGAGGGGCCTAGAAGCCTTACTGGCCTTACCTCTCTCTCAGTCCTTTTCCCTGTCCCTGGGGCACCTCTATAGTTCCAAGGAACAAAATTGTAAACAATCCTATTGTGCTGGCAGTAGAGAATCACTGAAGTCTGCATGTTTGTTTAAATCAAGAGAGTTATATAATGTACATAAGATGCCCAGTCAACATAACTCACAATTGTTGAGCACTTACTAGGTAGCAGGTACCATGTTAAGTGCTTTTCATATATCATTTAATATTTACTACAGCCCCATCAGGAAGATACTCCTACTATTATTATTTATCTCATCCCAATTTTACAGGTGAGGAGATTAAGTTTCAGAGAGGTTAAGTAATTCTCCAAGTTACACAGTTTGTCAGAGGTAGAACAGGGGGCAGAATGGAGTCGATCAGACCTCAGAGCCTGTGCCATATACCAGGCACCACTGGTGAGGAGTGAGGGCTCTCAGCCATCCTGCCTTCTAATCTGCTCACTATATACTAGATGCTTGATTAATAGTATCTAGTATCATTATTTTTCTTGCTCTTAAAAGAAGGTAACTCCAGGAATTACTTTATACATTTGACTATGCAATTTTATTTGAGGCAGATGAATCACTAAATTTATTTATTTATTTAAATCTTTTTTTTTTATTTTAGCATATTACGGGTATACAAATGTTTAGGTTATACATATTACCTTTGCCCCACCTCAGTCAGAGCTTTAGGAGTGTTCATCCCCGAGACAGTATGCACTACACTCATCAGTTGTGACTATACCCATCTCCTCCTCCCCCCCACTGTCTGACATCTGATGAATGTTACTACTATATGTGCACATAAGTGTTAATCAGTTAATACCAGTTTGATGGTGAGTACATGTGGTGCTTGTTTTTCCATTCTTGTGATACTTCACTTAGTAAAATGGGCTCCAGCTTTATCCAGGATAATACAAGAGGTGGTAGATCACCATTGTTTTTTGTGGCTGAGTAGAACTCCATGGTATACATATACCAAATTTTATTAATCCACTCATGTACTGATGGGCACTTGGGTTGTTTCCACATCTTTTCAATTGTGAATTGTGCTGCTATAAACATTCTAGTGCAGATGTCTTTTTTATAGAATGTCTTTTGTTCCTTTGGGTAGATGCCCAGTAATGGGATTGCTGGATCAAATGGTAGTTCTACTTTTAGCTCTTTGAGGTATCTCCATATTACTTTCCACAGAGGTTGTACTAGTTTGCAGTCCCACTAGCAATGTATGAGTGTTCCTATCTCTCCGTATCCATGCCAACATTTATTGTTTTGGGACTTTTTGATAAAGGCCATTCTCTCTGGAGTTAAGTGATATTTCATTGTGGTTTTGATGTGCACTTCCCAGATGATTAGAGATGTTGAGCATTTTTTCATATGTTTGCTGGCCATCAGTCTATCTTCTTTTGAAAAGTTTCTGTTCATGTCCTTTGCCCACTTTTTAATGGGGTTGTTTGATTTTTTTTTTTTTGCTGATTTTCCTGAGTTCTATATAGATTCTAGTTACCAGCCCTTTATTGGATGCATAGCATGCGAATATTTTCTCCCATTCTATAGGTTGTCTGTTTGCTCTTGTGATAGTTTCCTTGGCTGTGCAGAAGCTTTTTAATTTGATCGGGTCCCATTTATCTATTTTTATTGTTGCTGTGATTGCTTTTGGGGTCTTCTTCATAAATTCTTTCCCTAGGCCAATGTCTATAAGAATTTTTCCAACATTTTCTTCTAGAATTCTTATGGTTTCATGTCTTAGGTTTAAGTCTGTTATTCACGTGAGTTGATTTTTGTGAAAGGTGAGAGGTGCAGATCCTGTTTCAGTCTTCTACATGTGGCTATCCAATTTTCCCAGCACCATTTATTGAATAAGGATTCTTTTCCCCAGTGTATGTTTTTGTCAGCTTTGTCAAAGATTAGATGGCTATATGAGGATGGTTTTATATCTG
>CAUYSK010100717.1:0-42174 GCA_963575035.1 Avahi laniger
GGGCGGATTGTTTGAGCTCAGGAGTTCGAGACCAGCCTGAGCAAGAGCGAGACTCCGTTTCTACTAAAATTAGAAAGAAATTAATTGGACAACTAAAAATATATAGAAAAAAT
Source organism: Avahi laniger (assembly GCA_963575035.1). Lineage (NCBI taxonomy): Eukaryota > Metazoa > Chordata > Mammalia > Primates > Indriidae > Avahi > Avahi laniger. The sequence continues at coordinate 114 of CAUYSK010100717.1, forward strand.
TAGCCGGGCATGGTGGCGCATGCCTGTAGTTCCAGCTACTCGGGAGTCTGAGGCAGGAGGATCGCTTGAGCCCAGGAGTTTGAGGTTGCTGTGAGCTAGGCTGACGCCATGGCACTCTAGCCCGGGCAACACAGTGAGACTCTGTCTCAAAAAAAAAAAAAAAAGAGCAGGAGAGAAAAAGTTTCTGCCTAATGTTAACATCAATTTCACATTTTTTTAAAAAAGTTATTTTTTTCTATCATTAATGTTGCTGATAGGTTATGAGCAAGGAGAAAAATATGTGTCATTTAATTAATTTATAGCAAATATATATACACATATATATATTTGAGAAATGCAGTAACCTGTTAAAACTCTAATATTTTAAAATTTTAAAAGCAGCTCTTGATTAGATATTTCTTCACTGATGTTAGGCTCATAAAGATGTGAAGTACCATTTAAATTCAGGAAATACAAATTGGATGTCTTCATTTTCAATTTGCAAATTGTTTTCTGGATCTCTTTTCCTGTTTCTCATACTTTGGCACATGTGCGAATAGCTGATTTGCCAAATCAGATACTGGGCAAAGCAGCTAATTTCATAATGAGACTTTCATGGCTAGTGACATCATTAATGCTAATTACCTGTGTGCACAGAATGGCAGCAGCTGTGGAAAAGAAAACCAAAAAGGTAGCCACAGCAAGAGATGAAGACATTCCTCTCCCTTCATCCACCCCTACCTTTGTCTTTGTGGTTGATCTCAACCCTTTTCCATGTACTAACATATCAGAGTATGTGTCCAGCATGTTGACCAGGTTAAAAAAAAGCCTATATTATCTAAGAAAAGCCTTAAGGCAATACACTCGAGCAATGGAAATCTCTCCATCATTATTTGGCCCAGCTCGTAAGTGACCATTTTGCCCATGCAGCCTTATTTGAAGAACAAAAATTCAAAGTCTATTTTTGGGGAAATTCTTCCATGTCATGTCCCCTAATTATCTTAGGATGATTTTCAACATCAGGCCATTGCTCAAGTCAAGCCACCCTTTCTTAGCTGATAGCAATTAGCAGCACAAATTTCACAGTTACAAATCAAAACTACAGCTGCCCTCAGCATGTGGGAATGCCTTTGGTGTCACTCAGTTGAGTCACAGCATTTATCTATGCACCTACTAGGGTTAACGCTTTCCCCCAGTAAGGCTCTGGAAGATTCATTGCTATGCATACCGAAGAATAAATCTCAACATTTTGAATATCTAATAAATAGTATTTACTATAAATAGTTTTTAAGCAATTGAACAAGATAATTAAGCTACTCCCAATATAGTAATTTCAAAATTTTAGAAGCAATATACTATATATGTACTCATTAAGCTCAGGAAACCCTCTAATTTGGGGTATTTAGAGAGAGATGAGTATCAATAACACAAAGTGTACATTATAGAGCATTTCTAGGATGCAGTGGGATTGCTTCAGAGGATACATCGCAACTGAAACCAGTCTATAAATGTGTTTTAAGAACAGAGACATGGGGATTTGCTTTAATAAGCAAAAGAAGAATGATTTGAAATTAGCACACCATATGATGTAAATGGATTCCTAAAATGCCTGAGTGTACTTGAAAAAAAAAAACCTTTTTTTAAATGTTTGAGACATATCCCTTTCAATTTTATTTCTACTCTTTGCTCTGAGAAGAAAAAACAAACAATGAAGAAGTCCCTATCCAAATTACCTCCAGATCTCAAAGCAGCCAAAATTAATGAGGTTTCACTGACAAAAGATACAGTGTGAGTTTATTGGGCTCATGGCTGTCTCAAGGATAGTAACACAATGTATGAATATTAATGACTTGGCAAGAATATGGGAAACTCACAATAAAAAAATGCTTTCTGATTCATATGCTAAAAGGCTGCTTTACTGTCCGCTGTACTCTCAGGTCAGAATTCTGGCCTTTTAGCAGCGTCCACCAGATAAGAATAGCTGTACCTTTATTGATCACCTAGGCTTTACCAAGCCTTATTCAAAGTCCCCAGAGATGGCGGTAAAAGAAATGCAAGTCATGGTCCTTCCAATTAAAAAGCAAGAGCAAGGAATAACTACCAGGGGGACAGAGTGTGCAGCTACTTTATTAGGCATGCCCCAAAAGGCCTTCTCAAAAATCATGTTTATTAATGTTAATATGCAATTAAGAGTGGTGATCCACATATTTATTTTAAAAATTAAAAACTTAAAACTCAGATTTATTTTGCAGTATTTTATCTTAAAATACTCTTTTCATATATTACCCTAATTTCAACTCAATTAATAACTTAGATGTGAAAATTGACTTATAGAAATGAAAAAAGTGTAATTACTAAAACATTATTTTATGAAATTGGGCAAAGCAAATGTCTACTGTAAGATGGTGGGAGAAGAAGAGGAAGGAAGTTCTTACTTCTCGAGTCGTACCTGGAACCTTGTTGAGGCTAATATGCTTCTGAGTAAAACATTTTGAATGGCTACCTGCTTGGACTCTCAAGTATTGATCCTAAAAATGGAAAAATGCACTAAGATATTAATGTCATGGCATTCATTTTTTTCTTTTAGAACACAATCACTGAGTTGCTGAAGACAATAGCAGGCATTACTGGCCTGGTGATTTCTCTGGCTTTAATCTTGATCATGACTTCTTCAACCGAGTTCATCAGACGGGTCTCCTACGAGCTGTTCTGGTACACACACCATGTTTTTATCATCTTCTTTATCAGTCTGGCTATCCATGGAGCAGGGTAAGCACATACTATGCTAACTGTGTGATACTTTTATCTCTGTGAATCTCAAAATAATCTTAGAAATTTCTTTTGATGAAGGAACATGACATGCAGTGACTAAAGGACACACATAATACGTAAAAAATACATTCACTGTGGAAAACTGAAAATAACACTGAAATGCTGAAAATAAGCTACACAGGTGGTGAAATATTATATTTATTTTTCCTAGCTGACTCTGATCGTGAGTCATGACATGTTTATAAAATGTAGACATGAATTCTAATGAATGCTGGATGACAGTAGATGTATGTTTCATTCAATACCTGTTTCTGCAATTCGGTTTATGTGGAATTAGTCAGGATACATATTTTTGACACCCAGATTTCACTTCCACTTAACCAAAACCATGAGCTGGGAAACCCAGTGTGTGGGACAGGACAGAGTGTGAGATGAGTGGTCTGACCTGGCTCTAGATCCAGCTCTGCCACCAGTTATCAGAGTGACCACGAGAAAGCCCTGTAAGTCCTCTGGGACTCAGTTTCCCCATATGACCTCTAAGATTCCTTTTTGCTCAGACATCCCATAACATGCTATTCTAGCATTCAACACCTGCCTGGGACTGTTAATCTCTTCATCAGGAAGTTAGAGTAGCACCTGAAGTACTTGAGCGTACGCAATGTGTTCACTCTCAAATATAATGTTTTCAGTTCTCTAAATATTAATAAATGGCCTTGGACTAATTAATCAATTGCTGTCTCTGAACTAGCTTGTCCCTTTTAATTATTTCAGAATAGATGCCTTTTGTCCATTTTACAATTTTCAAAGCACATTCAATATGCATGATCATTTCGACCCTAACAACATTCCTGTCACACAGAGAAGGTGCTGTTGTCCCCATTTCATAAAGGGGAAAACAGATGTTCAGAGTGTTAAGTGAGGCACTCGACGTCCCATGATAAATAAATGGCAGAGTTAGACCTAGGATGCCAGAGTTTAGACGATCAAACCTTTACTCTTAACAAGAGTGAAGTGAAGAACACCTCTTCACGTTGATGAAACCCTTCCTCCTCAATACCTGCAAGAATGTGGCCGGTCACGTTGCAAAGGAGCTGCTTGGCTCACCAGCAGTTCTTCCTCTGCTTCCTACACCAGGAGAACCCCCTCCTCCGCTCCTCGTTCTCCCAACACTGTGGCTGCTCAGTGCCAGAGTCCGTACCCCGGGCAAGGCCTCTGTTTCCGCATAGCCCGGAAGAGCACGCGCATAGCAGCAGAGCAGCCTGGCAGAGGGAGTCACTCAGCCTCTGTGTCTCTGGGTCCCACGTGGGGCCCCTCTGCAATTCGACTGCCCCTTGTGACCTCCCTCCTAACCCTGGATGCTCCTTCTTTCTCAGCCGCCCCACTTCTAGAAGCGGGTCACACTGCCGCTGCCACTGCCTGGTCTTTATTAAGAGCTCTTTCACCATCCATCAGCTGATCTGACAAAGACACATTGTCCATGAAAGAAATCCCCGTGAGGCATGTTTTACCCTAAAAGACTGCCCATCCTCTGTTAATGCTTAGTTACCTAGCCAGCCAACTATGCGGCCACCTGGCTAGGGGCGTTCTCTTGTCTTTCAGCTAGAAGGGTCTTGTGAACGTCGGAGTCTCACCGTTCAGTTTTGTGTTTGGGGGCGGCGCAGGGGATGGTGCTTCACTGCCCATGGACCAAGGATAACACCTCAGAGACTGTCAGTCTTTCCTCTCTAGCACTGATTCTGCTCCCGATGCCAGAGTTAACCCCTGTGCGCATTTCACGAGGCTCTCCGTAGCCCACGCGTGTCTAAAAGTCCTTTCACAGAAATTATCTCCCTAAATGTACATCTCCTGCGCGCACACCCTAGTGCATTCCAGAAGCACAAGAGGATTTCAATGGGCAGTGTTTCACTGGAGATATTTTTAATATCCAAATAACATTTCGTAAGAAGAAATTTTTTAGTCATTTTAACTTAGTTGAAAGGCTTATTTTGGGATAAGGGCCTCATTTAATCTTCTCAGCTTGAAGTATTCTACAGCTACTGTTCACAGCAAAAGTAATTTGCAAATTCTATACAAAATGCCAAGTAAAAGTAGGATTATTGGAATGTGTTAAGGCCCACTAATCTTACTATTATGGGATAGAATAGATGAAGACATAAAAAAAGTTTTAAAAATTTAAAAAGATACAGCATTTGTAGAATGATCCGAGGCTTCTTTTGGATAATACAGGGAATGCTGCCTGGAGCCTGAGAATGAAGGTGTTAAAGTATATGGAGTTTTTCCTCTGCATCCCATTTGTTATTCACCCTGCCCGCGTCTGGGCATCATTTGTATATTGGAGATTTACAGATAGTTTTTCTCATCTAACTCAGAGGGGATGTTATCAAGTTTGGATGACTTCCATAAAACAGACTGGGACAAAGGCCAAGGTGTCAGTTCCAGCTGGCACCAGGCTGCTTCCTCCTTCCGTGCCCTGTGACGCAAAATGAGGCATGCAACTCCACAGGCTACTAAGGACAGGAGTCTATGTGATGCTAAAGTTTCTCAGTCTCTGAGTTGCATGTTTCCAAAATAAATCAATGCATTTTATTCACAGACATCTAGGAATTGAGCAGCTCCCAGATTACATGACCTCAATGTCTTGTGCTTCACTGCCCATGTACCAAGGATAACCCTAGGAACGTGTACCAAAGCACCTCATCCATTGGTGCATCTGTGGCAAATACAGAAGGATTACAGGACTCTTCATCCAGTGCTCCTTTCGCAAAGGCTGGCTTTTCCACTCCTAAATTTATCAATACAATCTTGGGAACACACTTAATTGTAATCTATTTTGACACTAGGCCTGCTAGTGGTCACTAGGGGAAAAATACCATTATTCGGGGCACTTTTTTGACTTCTTCACTTGAAAACTTCCAAGCACTCAGAAACAAACCAAGAAGGGTAGAAGTTAAATAAATCTGCAAAAGAACCAAATAGTATAAAGTTAGCCAATTAGCCCAAATCAGCAATCAGGACGAGATGAAACCTAATTAAATTCAACAGTCTACAAAAGGATGTGTTCAAACAATTTCCCTTCATTATGAATTCTCTAATACAGACACTTTCAATTTAACACAGGATACCTCAGAGGGGCACTTCTTTTCTGGGATCTTCAAAGTTGTTTGAAGCTTCTTAAATGCCTATTTTTAAGGATTCTGAGGGAAATGAATGACAGCCCAAGTTTCAAGAAGGTGAAGTGATCTTAGAGCCTACTGTACAATGTATGTCTGTGTAAGAAGACTGCACACAATCAGTTTAACATTTTTGTATTTTTTCCTTTTTTTTTAAATCACAAGTCGAATTGTGCGAGGCCAAACCCCAGAGAGTCTCTCGCTGCACAATGTTACGTTCTGCAGAGACCGCTATGCCGAATGGCAGCCAGCGGCCCAGTGCCCCGTGCCTCAATTTTCTGGCAAGGAACCCTCGGTAAGAATGAACCCAGGAGCTTTTAAAAATAACTGTCCCCATAGTTAAAATAGCCAGAGCTTTTATATGCTTGAAAAAAGAACAACCCACTTCGCCACTAGACAAAGCCAACTCTTTAATAAGTGTGCTAATGGAGAAATCGAGTTATGGATAATTTTAAAAGACGTTTACTGCCAAAAGCACTCTGTTCAGCTTTGAAATGTGTTCTTCTACTTACCTTTAAATACGGATTTCTGGTATTGTGGGAAGTCGTAACAACAGGCCCCGCCCCCCTGCGTAACTGCCCTCCAGTCTGACAATTCATAGCATCACCTCTCAAACATAGCGTTAAGTGACAACCCAGTGAGACTCATGCCCTCTCTATAAGCTTGCCTTCTTTCTTTCTACAACTTTTGGGACTGAAAAAACGTGGGTGTCAAATGTATTTACTTCTTGTTCTAATTAAGCTCCCTGTAACTGAAAGTATGCCAACATCAGCCAAGAAGAGACTTGATTAATTTCTGTAGATGATAATGTCCACAGACTTCAAAAGTAAGATTTCGTGGCTATGTGGTAACCATTACATCTAGTGGAATAGGTAAATAGAAATATAATTCTATTTGGTCTCCTCAGGTATCTTAGAACAGTGCAAACCTTTCGGACAACTGGAAGATGTATGAAAGAAAATAAATGAAGCCAACAGATAAAAACTAGGAGGCGACAAGTGCCCAAAAATATGTATCATAAAACATGGGAGAACAGGATATAATAGTATATAAGTGGTGAAGATTTAGGAAATTAAGTCATCAACATAGGAATATAAACGATTGCCTTTTTTAAAAAAATTCTCAAATACATTATATTAAGCATTGGATTTTAAGGGTGAAACTACTAGGAGGAACGTTTAAAATGGAGAGAACCAGAATAGATGTGCCCATTAGACTGTGGTTCTTTTAATGGCCAGTATAGATTGTCTCTGTCTTAAACTCAACTCTCAGTAGCCACTCCAGCCTGCATATTAATGAAGAACATGAATGGCTCTCTAAAATTTTCAGCTATAGCATCTCCATAAAAAAATCGATACTACCCAACACCTCATGAATACAGACCAGGGGCTGCTCCAGGCAGCGTATGCCGGCATTAATTATCATTAAGGGGGGGGGGAATCTTACCCATTTCTCTGCTAACTCTCCCCTGCTGCACCTCCTTGCACACCCAAACTCACGGTGTCACTCTCTCACATTATTTTTAATGGATCCTGATTCAAAGCATGTGTGGGCTGTGCAATTTCTGCTTGGCTGAACTGTACAATCTTCTCTCCGATGTGTTATAGACACTGAATCCAAAAGGCATCCCGAGGACAAGGAAGAGTCCCTGAGCTTCACTGCACCACACCTACCCGGTCTTTGCAAGGCTGCATTTCTATTTCTTTGCTTCTCTTTGCTTCGTGCATTTTCATGGTGCTTTTATCAATGAACATTTATCAATTCACCTTCAGTGGTGCACCACTCCCGGTGTCAGGACAGAGAATGTTTGTACATGACCTCGTATAAACTGGACTGATCAAAGGAACTGACTCTACCTTGCAGTCCCTCTCTCCACCACTTGCCTCACTCCTCCTTTCCACCCCAAACTCACAGACACCTCCGAGACTCCAGATTCCAGGATTGCTCATGCAATCAGTCTCAAGACAAGCCTGGTCCTCCTTAGCCAAATAAGTACCTTCCTCATTTAACTGCAACATCAACAAATAATAATCGTAAAGCTGACACCGTTTTCATTACCAGGGAATGACGGGAGTGGTAAAGTGGAAAGCTTTAACTGAGGTAAGGTCAATTCGCAAACTTCTGCCAAGTGGCTGTTACACGCTTGGCATTGCACTAGACGCAGGATTCAGAGATGTGGGTCCTACTCCAGGAGATCTTATTGTCTAAAAAAAGAGGCTATTCATAAACACACACATAAAATAAAATCAAAGCCAGCATGTTCTTATTTTCTGGTAGGAATGAAAAACCAGGAGTGAAGGTGGGGGAAACAAGTTTCATTACTGCTGCTTTTAAATCAACATAGTTTTATTTCTAACATAAAACACTCACAGTTGTCTGACTTTTTGAGTATTTTGAAGAATCCACAGAGTATTTTAACATTAAAGAATCTTAGATACTAAATAGTTCTGCCTCTTTCTTTCATAGATGTGGAAATTGAGGTCCCAAAGAGTTCCAGTTTTTTTTCTCTGGTCACAAAGAGCAATTCCAGCAAAGCCACATCGAGAAACCGGAGCTTCTAACTCTGTGGCCATGAACTTTCTTCCCTACACCTTACAACATTCGCTCTGAATCTCTGACCTCCCCCCAACACCCATTTTGTTAGCTTTCTGCGGCTTTCCACAAGCACACATCCCCAACATTATCTTCACCTCTGCGAATAAAGCCAAAGCATTTAAGAGCTTGGGAGGAACCTAAATAATTTTCTTCAGCTATTTCCAACTTTACAAAACAGAAAATTTGAACATCATAAAGCCCAAGATGTACCCAAAGGCAGAGTGAGGGGTGGTAGCCCCAAGACCAGAAAGCAGGTCTTCAGGGACTGAGTTTGAGATCCACTTTGCCACGTGCCCCTCTTGCTCTGAGGTGACACCTCCTTGTCTCGACTCCTTCTTGCCTATCCTGGTCATCACTGCTGGGACAGTTTCCTAATATTCATCTCTGGCCATATCTCTGCCTCATGCCCTGACTTCCAGGGGCTCCAGAAGTATCTCAGTGTAACTAAACTGGACCATCTCCTCCTGGAGCAATGTACAAACTGGAGCACAGATAGAGCCAAAAATTAATAGCTTGCATTTTCCTTCTTGACCAGTCACTGAAAGAAAAAGAATCCATTGCACTTCAGCAACATGGAAAAATCAGAGACCGTGTCTGATTTGACATCACCAAAATAAAGTGTGTGATGCCCAAAGCTTTCTAAAATGGGTGTGGAAGATTATTTGTAAAAGTATATAAAGACTATGTGAGTGTTTTTGCAAATATCTCCTTCAGCCCATATAGAAAGAACTGCATTCTTGCTATCATTTCTGTAAATATCCAAACCAAGTCTCAAAACCCTTTCTTTGTGCACTTTCTCATTCAAACAATGAGAGACCTAGGATCCAGTCCCTTGGCCCAACCCCATCCTTCACGTGTGCTGCTTCCTGGTTCTCCCTTACCCTGACCATCTGTACCTTCTCACCTGGAGCCTAGGTGAACAAAAGCTTTTGTTCTCTTTGCTGTGCTGAACTTGCTGCTGAACGCCACTGAGGCAGAAAAGAACAAGTGGGTCAAATTGCTTTGTGTTGCGGGCATAAATCTATCCTTTGTCAGGCAAACAAGAGGCCCCCCAGGAAAAAAGCAGACAGGGTTGATGCAGGTGATAAGAGGTACCATGAAGAGGCCCGGAGATAAACAAGTAGAAAAAGCAAGAAAGGTAACTCAAAAGAAGTAAAAATAATGCTAAAGGGTTTGTGACCTATCAACAGAAGAGATAGAGCCGGATGACTGATAAGGGAGCAATGACTGAGCAATGACTGCAGACAGAGTCAATCGGCGTGGTGAGCATCTGAGTTCCAATGGGACAGCCTTCCTGCTCCCAAGACGCTATTCGAGGAACAAGGGCATGATGGATTTAGACTAACAAGGAGGAAAGTTAGGGACAGCATGAACAGGCTTGAGTTCTAGCACTGGCTCTCTGGGATCTACCTATCTTTCAGGTGACTCAGACTCATTTCCAGAATGTCAGGTTTTTTCTTCTTCAAAGAAAAAATTTGACTCAGTTTCCAAGAACTGAGGTTCAGTGGGTTCATGAGTCTCTAATGTTCTGTAAAATAAGCCTCAGCACCAATTTTAGTGTTGGACAGAAAGAAGTGTGATTCTCTGGTGAATGCTTGAGGGAGGCAGCCCAGGGTTCTAGAAAGAACGCAAGCTGGGAGATCAGGCACGTCCGAGATCACATTTTTACCAGACCTCTTATTATAATACCTTTGTGAACCTGGACATTTGATCTGGCTGAGTCTTAGTTTCCTCTTCTGTAAAATAAAGATAATATCGTATGCCTCACAGGATTGTTCAGTATCAGACCTAATATTAGTAAGTCAGTCTTCAAAAATTTTAAGTTCTATTCCTTCCCTCTTACTGGAGGAAGATACCTTATGTTGTGCACAACACCTGGTAATGAATAGCTTGCTGGAAAATTGATCATCTGTAATGCAGATTATACTCATAAGAAGTTAACATAGTATCTGATTTATTAAGAATAGAAATTTTCACTGTCATACTTTTCCAGATAATTGTCGAGTTTTTTATTCTGATTCTGTAAACTTAGATTTAAGGTGCTAAGGAACTAACTTTATATTTTATTCCAGATAACACTGGTTTTGTGTGTGTGTGTGTGTGTGTGTGTGTGTTTATTCAGACAGACTTCCCAGCTGTGATGTATTGTTAGCCCAAAAAATTGCTATTTGAAATTTTTAAATTTAATTTCTCATATCCTATGTTGGCTGAGTAATGTAGCTTTGTAAGCCTTTGACTTTGGCTGAGTTTGGGAGCATTTATGACCCTATCATATGTAACATAAACATCAATCTGCTTTTTTATTTCTTTGCAAATTCAATTATTTCTAATTACATAAAGACATCATTGATCAAGTAAGCATAAAAACCAATATAGAAGAGTTTAATCTCTTAAATAAGCTTGTAGACTTCAAGGAATAATTGAATGCTATAGTATTTAATACAAGCAGACATCTTTGTTGTTGATAACTGGCCCAAAGTTAAAGGAAAATGTCTAAACTCCATCGTCTTATATATTGATTTGGTTCAAATTGAAAATATTTGAATTCTATTTTCATTTCCTTTTCCTCTCTCTCTGCTACTCTCTGCAGGCTTGGAAATGGGTTTTAGGCCCTGTGGTCTTGTATGCATGTGAAAGAATAATTAGGTTCTGGCGATTTCAACAAGAAGTTGTCATTACCAAGGTATGCGTGTAGCTTTATGTCTGAATAAAAGCCTGAGTGTAGATGAAAATTTTTTATTAGCCCTAGTTTTTAATTTGCCATTTTTATTGCAGAACTGTCTGTAATTTAGAGGCTCATCTTCTGTTCTAATAATTGCTTGTATCCTGAGCATCTTTTAGTGTGACTAATTCTGCTGAAGACAGGGATCAGGGCTCTAAGACGGGTACGCAGAATTCTGATAAGGGTTTGTGGAGCAGCACCAAAATTACCTGTATTCTCTGTATTCCTGCTTCTCTCTAGGGGTGAAAATCAGGGGGAGCGAGTATGCTTTACCTTGGACATAATAACTTGAAGGATAATCACTTCCTTCACCACATAAAAACACGAATTTTGCAAACATGCAAATAACATACAAATATTTCCAGTGCACACACTCTCACCTGGGACTACTGAGCAGAGAACAGGGAAGCCATTCACAGAAGCGGAGAGGGAAACTCTGCCCTCAGGAGCAGAGCACTCCTGGGAACATTTTCCAATCTTGCTATCCATCCTCACATCTGAGTTTTGCCTCATGCTGGAGGAAGGTGGGAATGGTGGACCAAGACCACAAAAGCATGTCTAACAGACTGAAAAGGTGCCAAACACTCTCCTCCAGTTTTTTAAATGTCCAAGAAGACATTCTCTGCTAACCAAACCTATACCACTTTGCTAGTACAATTTTGACAGAATACTATATCTCCTTAACTGTCTTCATGAAAGCAGAAGTATAGAAATTGCTTCATATTTCTGCTTTAAGCTGTTTCTGTGTTGCTGTTTTTAAGTTAAGCACCAAAGGATGTCAGGCTATATCAAAAGCCAGACTGTAAAACTCCTGGAAATCTACTAGAGCTGTTACTAGGGAGACCGTTTAACAGCAGTGTCAGAACAAATATCAGTAGGGAAAGGGGAAACTTAGAACTAATGATTAAAATGCTATGAAATTCTCTTTTGAATGGAAAAATACTGTCACTGTATCTAGATAGTAGATTTTGTTTCTCTATACCTCTTGTCAAAAAAGAAGCACAAGGGCCTGGAGAGATTTTTAAGAAAACAAGAGGGAAATCTAAGAAGGGAAATTAGTTCTTTCACTATGATAAACAGCAATTTATAAAGCTCTTATAAAAGCAACCAGAGCTCTTGCATAATGCTTCCCTACATCCGAAACTCACAGCCCAGGCAGGATGCCTGATAAGATTCAACTAGAACCAAAAAAACCCCTAAAAAGCAAAAAACTTCACAGTGAGTTTGGAGGTTGTTTTTCACTTAGCATGAAGAAATATCAGGGTTAATTCACAAGAGATTGAAAAAAGATGCAGATAATTGAAAAAGGTAACAAATTGTTCCTGGACTTTAAAAATAGGGAGATCATTCGAAGCATAACTAAGTGATATGCACGGTATGCTAGCCTTTATTCTCCTGGATGAAGCTAACTGTGCTGTGAGAAGCTTGGCCACGTAAGACAGACTCACGCACTAAGCGCCACGTTGCACCTGGGTGCAGCCACCCATATTCCAAACGTAGCACTCTGAAGGAGGTACACGTCATTCTTGCTGGAGTTGCAAACTCAGATGTGAAAATGGTCGCAAATCTCACTGGACGCTAACAACGGATGGGTTATGTAAATTATACCTCAAAAAAGCCGATTTAAAATTTTGAACACCTTTGATGAAATGAAAGGTGTTTCTTATTATTTAACCTGAGCAAAAAGACAAACTCTCTTGCTCTAATGTAGGTGGTGAGCCACCCCTCCGCAGTCCTGGAACTTCGCATGAAAAAGCGCGGCTTTAAAATGGCGCCAGGGCAGTACGTCTTGGTGCAGTGCCCGGCCATATCCTCGCTGGAGTGGCACCCCTTCACCCTCACCTCCGCCCCGCAGGAGGACTTCTTCAGTGTGCACGTCCGGGCAGCAGGAGACTGGACGAGAGCTCTGCTTAAGGCCTTTGGGGCAGAGGGACAGGCCCCCAAGGAGCCCTGGAGCCTGCCAAGGTTTGAGCCCGTTTCTCTTGTATGTGTAAACCGCATATTATAAAAACTAACGTATCTTAGTGCATCAACATGCTACCAAACTCAGCAATATCTTTATTAGATTGGGAGTTTGAGTCCATTTTTTAAATTTGAGAATCTATAGAAAAAGCATAATTTAGTAAACTTCCCAGAGAAGCAAGTACATTTCTGTAGAAAGCAAATTTTCCACAAAGGTAGGCAATGATCCAGGAAGAAGGAGTTGTTTCCTTCCCAGCTCCAAAAGCATCATGTGGCTGATGATATGCAGCCTGCAACGGGGAAGACAATTTTTTTTCTGTCACAGTCTGAGGTTTTTAGATTAAAGTTGGTAAAGTCCAGCCTTCATAAGAAGAATGCTGTGTTTCTGTGTCCTCTGCTTACAAAGACACTAGTCACATTGGCTGTAAGTGCCCACACTATTCCTGTACAACCTCATCTTAACATCTGCAGCCCTATTTCCAAATAAGGGTCTGGGGCTTAGGACTTCAACACTTCGACTGGGGGGCACAATGAAACCCACACCACCACCCCGTTCAGAAAAGCCCGGGCACGCGACAGAAGTCCCGTGGAAATTACCACTCCTTGGCTCTTTTCAGTAGACAATGGCCGCAGGTTGATTCCCGCTCTTCCTGCAGGATTACCCAAAAGGGCACATAGCTAATGTTTAGGGTTCCAGGAAAACAGGGACACAAAAAATAATGAGAAAATCACTTTGAAAGAATTTGATATTTTAAAAGAAGAATCAAGAGATTCCTACTTCTGCTATCCTTGGAGGGTACCAGGAACTGCCAAGCACTGCCATAAGAACTTCGGTAGGGGACACAGTAAGGACACCTTTAGAAGGGAAGTTCCCGAGGACAGGATATTGTCTTTTCTCCTCTGTATCTCTGGTGCCTACGACAGTGTCTCACATGCAGTAGGTACAGAGGAATGATTTGGTGAAGGAATGAATGAATACCTGGACACAATATGGGTTCTTTATTTTATTTAATTTGACAAATATTTATTGGTGACAAACGAGGTACCATAATAAATTTGCAGCACCAAATGTAATCAGGTTATTGTCACTCTGTCCTGCTTCCTATGGGCTACAGGGCTGTAACTATGGAGCACTGGGCCGGGTTGTGTTCAGTATGTAGGAAGAGCCACATGCCTTCATTTCAAACACTGGTCTTAAAGAATGGTATGATATCAAGCCAGGTATAAACAGCATCTGCTTAGACCAGAGCCCTAAATCAGATGACAACACCTGCTATCCAGCTAAGACCTTCTCTTTTTTATGACGGAAAGAAAGCAATGCAACAGAATCCTAAGGTTCAGAATACAGTGCAAATGCTTAAAATCAAGTATAAAAGTAGATATATCTCACTCATACACACATAAACACACACACACACACACACACACACACACACACACACACACACAGTGTCCAACTAGTTTCCTGGTCCTGCCTTCCCCTTGGTGTTGCCAAGATGGAAAACCTCATTCTATTTGCTACATGGTTTCTACTGTGTGTGTATACAGTTACCTGGTCTCTCAACCACCCTTTCCCTTCACAAACTGGCTACCTTTGCAGCCAATCTCCCCACAAGAACTCAGTACCCATTTCTCAGTAGTTAATAAGCTTTCTGCCTGTGGAGTGTGTCGTCAGCCACAAGGCGGGACAGGATCTGGTCCCCAGGGCCTCCCAGTCTGATCCGCTCCACGTCCTGCTCCCATGTGGTCTCAGCTCTTCTAGCCTTCTTGTTTTTCACACACTCCAAGCATACAGTCCTCAGTGCCTTTGCTTTGCTGTTCCCTCCACCTAGAATGCTGCTCCCTACATCTCTGCTTGGTGACTCTCTTTTATCAGGTCTCTGTCTGAACGTCTCTTTCTAGTGAGGCCTTTCCCTTCCTGCCCCATATGAAATGACAACCCCCAGCCATCACTCAACAGCCACGATACCCCGTGCCTGACTTCCTTTCGTCCATGGTGCTTACCACCGCCTGGCACGCTAAGTGCTTGCTTGTTCCACTACTGCCTGTCTCCGCACACCAGAATGTAAGCTCTATGAGAAAAAGGACTTGATCTGTTTGGTTCACTTTGGCATCCCCAGGGCCTAAACCAGGTCCTGGTCTTAGTAGACACTCAGTAAATACTTAGTGACTGGATAAAAATGAGTTGTCATAAATAGGTTAAGTTGGTTTGCCCTCTGCCTTAATATGTGTGCAGGCATTTGTATTAGTGGTAAAGCCTCCCAAAAATTAGAATTTGCTTAAATCTTCAACATACAAAGGATCAGAAGTTTTCTGGACTGTCCAAGATGATTTTACAGGTCAGCATTGTTTTAATTTTGAATTAGATTAACCATACTGGAGACAGCACCGTATCTTTTTACTACTTTGGACCCAGAATGAATTTAACATAGCCCCAAAAATCCACGAGGCCAGGGGAGACTGAGAAGCCCAGGAGGAGAAGTAAGCCTATGTGAGGAGCTCTGAGATCAGGAAAAAGGGAGAAAATGTGAGCTCTTCAAACACAGAAGCTTCTGAAGTATTAATAAAATAGAGGAAATTCTCAGAGCTGATAGCGCTTTCCACAGGTTATCCCGCTCCAGCATCAGATGACCGGGCTTCAAAGCCCAGCTTGGTGTATGATCTTGGAGGACGTATGTAACACCTTGCCTGAGCGTCCTCATCTGCACGGTGAAGATGATAATAGTGGTATTTAAGATTTTGTTTAGGATTAAATGTAACAGTTCAGATAAAGCTCTTAGCATAATGCTCAGCACATGGTAAGTGCTCAAAAAACGTTAGTTACTATTAGTGAAGTAAGAAAGGTGGCCTGCCACAGAGATGACCGTGGGAGTGACGGTGAGAGGGCTAAGCTGTTGTCAGTGCAGAGACCAGAGGGTAGCGCAGTGGGGGAAGCACTAACCACACCCAACCCGGAGCCGGCCCGTCCAGGAGTCCTGGACACTGGGAAGACGAGACATTTTCTAAGCTGCATTGTTAGAAGCTCCATACCTATAATAGATCAAGGCAGGGGTAGCTAAGTAAACTTATAAACAAGAATTTGTGCAAAGGAAACCGATTCAGATTTTGAGAGGTCTTGAGGAATGTAGAGATTTGGTTACAAAAAAGGAGCAATTGGAATGTCATGATAGCTACGATCAACTTTTTAAAGGCCTGAGATGCAGAAAAGGAAAAAGACCTGGAATTCGCTTCTCAGAAAGACAAAAGGTGAGAGTTGTCAGAAGACAGATTTCTGTAATACATGAGAAAAAAATTGCCTAATACTTAGAACTGTCGCTAAATGGGACAAGGTGCCCTGCAGTGTAACATCGGAATATGATGGGCTCTTGGGAATGTGGAAGGAAGGATTACTGTATTAGTAGGAAAACTGAACTAAATATTTTCTTCTGTAGCTTTCAGTTTAGATTCTCAATTCTAAATGTGTAGAAATCTGTTTATTGCATGTATTTCTGCAGATTATGTGACCCAACTCTTCTTTGGGTTTAATTGATATTGTTTTAAATCATTGTCAAATAAATCTCAAATATGACTAATTACAAAAACAGTGAACAATAAGACATTTTAATCCATGGACAGGCTTTTTTTCTCTCTCTCAATGCCCTTTAATTATTTATAAAAATAACCTACGGTGGGCTAAGATACTAACCCTTTCTGGTTAATGACCTTTTATTTTTATTCTTTCATTTCCATATATCAGTATGTAATAAAGCCTTATTAATTAAGATTAACTTGAAGAGAGTTAATTTGAATTATTAGGAAGTCTGGCATATAGAATATTTTAAAATAAACCCAATTGAACTTTCATGAACACATAGTAAAGCCCAAATGGGCCAACCTCGAATGCCTTCAACAAACACTCCTTAGGGAATGGTTATGAATAACTTAGACACTTTTTAATTAGCATTTCTTCATTCATATGTAAATGGGTGCTTTTGGACTAGTTGAGGTTATTTAATACGTTCTGCTGACTGAAATATTTTAAACATTCCCTTTACAATTTATTCAACCCATTGTTACTGAACAACTCCATGTTGGAGGTCAGTGGGATAAAGCAGTGAACAAAGACAGACCTGCCTCCTACTTCTATAGACCTTATAGCTCAAGACAGACACAAATCGAATCATGCACACACAAAAAATTTGCAAAATTATACCTATGCTGAGGACTATAGAGAAAGAGAATGTGGTACCATAAGTTACATAAAAGAGGAATTAACCTAGTCTAAGGGGTTCAGGAAGGCTTCCTTGGGAAAGGATGATTGGGATAAGATCAAGGAGAAGGGTAATTATTAACCAAGTAAGGAGAAAGGGGAGGAATTAGGATAGTTTTCCAGCTGAGAAGATCACATGCAAAGGCCCTGTGGCAGAAGCCAGCACTGTGTATTTTAGGAAATGGAAGAAAAGCCAATGTGGCAAGCTGATGAGGAGAAATGGAGAAGAATCCAGAGGCCAGTCCGTGGAGGATCATCTTATTCCTTCAATGAATATGCTTTATCCTTATGAAGAAAAATTTTGCTAAGCAAAGACAAAACATCAGTGCTGCCCTGGGCCTAATTACCACAGATTTAGAGTTAGCATAATCTAAAATAATGGGTTTTAGAAGTTCTACATAACTGACAAATTATTTCAAAATTATATTTATTACAAATGAATGGCCCCATTAGACTAAAATTATATAAACATGCTAAGATGTGTGACCAAACAAATGAAAACAGGGGAGAATTGCATTACGACAAGCCTCCTGAACCACCTTGATGTTTCTGCTTTCTTCCCTCTGATGGCAGCTGGGGCCAGGGGCGGCAGACCTCTTCCACCATGCTTTTATGACGCTTAGAGCCAATACAAACTTCTAAGAACTGTAAGAAGAGCAGGCCACATGGAAGAGGCCTGAGCAATATCTAGGTATGTCAGGCTTTGTCCTTCCCTGAATGGCGCCCGGGCCCAGACTACCTGGCCCGTGAAGCAGGCCGCAAAATCCTCATGCTAAACCCAAGCTTTCCAATTAGGACAGACACAAGCACAGAGTCCACCTCTCTGCACACATTCGCAAACATGTCCGATAAAAGCACCAGCTCAGGGTGTTTTGTGTTCAAGAGCAAGGTGTTCTGAAGGTCAAACAGGTTACACTCTGTGATTCCAGGCTGGCGGTGGACGGGCCCTTCGGAGCCGCTCTGACAGATGTGTTTCACTATCCCGTGAGCGTGTGCATTGCTGCAGGAATTGGAGTCACTCCCTTTGCCGCTCTTCTGAAATCTATATGGTACCAATGCTGTGATTCACAGACCCAGCTGAAGCTGAGCAAGGTATGGAAAAATCATTAGTTCACCCTTCCATGGATTAAAAGGTTCAATGTCCTTATATCTATCATCTGCCGATTCTTGGGGAGGATTTTAATTAACTATGAGGGATAAACTCAAGGATCCTTAACTATACTTATGTTCTTAAAAATCTCCACTCGGTATTGCATTTATGAGTAGGGTTATGTCTAATCTTGTTAAAGATGACAAGACATAAATTTTATTGCTTCATTGCCATTACAGGACATGTAATTGCTCATCTCAATAAAATATGGACAGGCTGCAAATGGCTATGTGACTGGGCTGCAGTTAGTGATATTAACAGGCAGCCTTCTCCTTAGTCTCTTTAGCTTAATACCACGGTTGCAAGTGTGTAATTCAATGTCTTCCTTTTCTTTGGACTCGGGCTCTTAACAAGAAGCCATGATTGGGATGTTGGCCTGCTTATTTGGTATTGCCATCCAATGGCCAATTTCCCTTTTGTCATTTCTTGTATGCTCTCCAGCTTGATGCCTCCGGGATTTCTTCCTCCCTTTTCCTATCTCGAGACTCCATCCCCTTCTTTGGCCCTCTTGGGACCAGCAGCAGGCACTAGAGCAAGTAGACCAGGAGCCCTGCTAACCCCAAGCAGTGTGAACACAGGAGGAGCCAGGATGCCAGGCAAGCGTGGTGCCAGTCCTGGTCCTGCCACTTCTCTGGTTGACCCTTTGGCTGCAGTTTCCTCATCTGCCAAAGGGAGATGCTCAACTCATCAGCATGTCCCAGTGCGTGTTTTATGGGACACTTGTCACCTGACATGATCCACTAAAGGGAATTCTGTGGTCCAAGGAACTTTGGGAATGCTCCTACAACACCCCACTCTAGAAGACTCACATCGTCCGCTAGCCTATTAAATAAGTCCTGCAGAAAAGAGCCTCATCCAGTTTTGCTCCTTCCCAAGCTTATTCAGCCACAGAACCTTTCCTCACCTGACACCTAGCAAGGAACAGTATTCTGTGAAGCACCGAAGACCATGCCAGACCAGAAGATCTCTAAAGTTAGGGCTTTCCCAATGAAGAAAAAAGAGTAAAATTGCTTATTTCATGAGTTTCCAAGTGACAGGTGCTTGACATATGTTTCTCTTTTGATTTTTATAGTCTTCCCCAATAAACTTATAAAGTAAATAATATAAGGCCTGTTTTCCAGATAAGGAAACTGAAGCTTAGAGAGATTAAAGTGACTTTCCTGAAGATACATGGGATAATCCAAGGCAAAAACAGGGTCCAAACTCAGGTCCATATGGCTCTTTCCATGCCATAAGCAGCACACGGGAGATGTGACTCCCACCTCCTCCTGCAGCCCCAGTGCGATACTATAGGAAGGCCACTGGGTTCCTGGTCAGAGAACCTGCCTGATTCCACCCTCGCTAAAAGGTAATGTTCAGTGCATCAGGTCACCTCTCCGAGCTGGGTTTCCTGACCCACACATTGAAGAAATAAGAATCCGTATCCAACAGGGAGTTTTAATACCAAATAAGACAAATAGATGATGTGGAAAATTATTGTGCAAGTGTATAAAAGGACATACATGTTCATTATATCTGCCAAAAATATAAATAGATTACTAGTATCGCTACTGCTAATAGCCTAGATTTATCAAGCATTGACTACGTAACAGGTGGGGAGCTGGGCATCTTATAGACACTATCTCTTGCCATCCTTTTAAGGTACTTGCTATTTTTATTCCCATTTTACAGATGAGAAAACTGAAACTAGATCACAAAACTAATGGGAATGATAGCATCATCTTACTGAACTGTCACAATAACTTACTCAGAGAAGTAATATCCTCAACTTATCAATGAGGACACTGAAGCACAGAGAACTAAAAAAATATTAGAACTAGAATGTGAATCTAGGTCCTTCTGGTGCCAAAGCCCATCTTCTTTCCTCTGCACCATAATATGTTCAACAAAGCAAGCAAAAGAGCCACTGTTTTGGCTATTTGGACCTCATAGCATGCTTTGTTATGGTTTGTGATGCTTTCTCAGCCGTCCTAAGCTCTCCCTTCCCTCTTGCCGTCTACCAAATAAAAGCCCCTGAGGGAGGTGGCCCACTGCTTCCTGGTTTTCATTACACTAAAAGCCACATCATGCTTCACGTGGAGCTGATGGTGGATACGTGTCCCACTTTCAGTCGTTTACTCTCCAAGCCAATATTTGTTGAGTCCCCTCTCATACTCACAGGCGAATCCTACCACTGTCCTTGCACTCTGCCTAGAATAATCCCTCCCTTCTCTCAAGCTCCGTTGTTCCTTTGCTGTCCTTCTGTTACATCGTCTATCTTTCTCTCCTGTATTAAGATTCACAAACTACTTTATTTCCCTAGCAGACTGTGAGCTCCTTGAACGTGTTTTCTCTGGATAATGTACATATATTCTATAAATATTGAATAAATCAATGAGTGAATAAATGTCTACATGCCCAAAAGAATCAACATTTGCTTCTGTATACTTTTCAGTAAAATTTAAGTCTACTAAGATAATTCATTTTTTTATTTAACCAAAAAGACCATTCAGTAATTTTATAACTAAAATAATAGATACCAATTATTTTACTACAAATATAGAGGAGAAATTCATAAGAACGCACAAAATCTTAATACTGCTTCCTTTCTCACCAGACCATTGTTATTCGTGTGTCCTACTTGTGGGTTTTGTCAAGGCTGTTTCAGCGGGACGCCTAAGCAAGTCATCACAAAATCATAAAACGGGGACATTGATCTGTATTTCAAAAAAACAGAAACCATAGAGTAGGAAATAAAAAGACAATGCTTTCATAACTTGTACAAATTTGAGGGAATATTTGGACAAGACTCAGCTGAAAATAAAGGCTGGAATCATGGCATATGGGAAAGGCAGCCAAAGCACAGATCGTTAAGATAACTGAAAGGCCCTACTCTCCTAGCTTTGCCTGTTACCGAGAAAGGCAACGTATGTCCTTTGAGTGGGAGTGATTTGTCCAAAGTCACCCAGCTGGTTAGCCACTGAGTCAGGACTGGAGAAGACGTTTCTGATTTCCACTTCAAAGCTCTTTCGGGAAAGAAGTGAGGTTTTCCTGCTACAGAAAGTTTGGGCTGAAAATTACTCTTAAGATCCAATTCCTCGGAGTCTGCAAGCATGAGAACAAGTTTGGGAAGCTTCTGTGTTTTGAAGCAACTTTGTGTTTGTTTTGGCACAGCTTTCATCAGGTTCATGCAGCTAATATTTGTCAGTGCTGCCCACATGCCTTGGAGGTACGAATACCACTTCCACTGAAGTGTTGGCATCTATGTAATTTTTAAGGTGCAGCCGAGCAAAGCAGCACATATTGCATCTTCACAATTTTAGGCCTGGGCTGTAGTTTTCAGATCGTTCTCTTTTGTAACAAGGAAAGGGGGGTGGGGGGTTGGGAAACAGCATAGGCGTTGAGAGGTGGAATTTTAAGCTTCAATGGTTAACTACAATCAGGTGGGATTTTCTCCTCCATGTGTAAAATACCAGTCGGCGTAAGGCATACATTTTCACATACAAGCCTCAAGTTGCAGTAAAAAATTTGCACCAAAGTTTTCTCAGTTGTTAGCATGGCAGACTGTATCTTCTTTGCCCTTCTCCTGTGCCTCATTATTCTAGAAAACTTCTAAATAAAATGAAGGAGCAAAACCAGTAAGAGGCTTTCCTTAGGATCATAAGTAGCACTTTCTGTTCGAAGCTGACATTTTAAAAAGTCTTTATTTTCAAGACCTTTTAATTTTAACGACATGGAGGGTGGTCAGAAGGAGACATCCCGAGAACACAAAATAACAGTAAGTAGAATGACGGCTTGCCGTGCTGAAAACGGACAAAGGTTGTAATACATTAAAGAACTATTTTCAACACAGAAATAAGAGCCAAACTTCACCGCGTCGGCGGCAGATGAGAACATTGTGCCCCTGTGGGATGAGGGAGGGATGAGGGTGGCTGAGAATTCTTAGCGCCGCAATACGGAGGAAGCCGGTTGCTGAGGGGTATAAACGCCCGGTAGCAATAAATGTCCTCCACCTCCTGACTAACGGGTATGATTAATTCTACATCACACTCAATTTGTGAAAAGAGCTCTTGAAAAAAAATTAGGACGGTTTGCTTGTGCAAACTGTCAAAATGATGAATGAAATAGGTGCGTGTCAATGGGAAGGAGGGGGGAGATTGTTGACATGAATAGATTGGCCACATTTTAGTTCTCCCTAATATCACAGCTGCATAGACAGCACAGAGAGAACCGGCAACTGGAAGATTTGGTTCGTTTTCTTAACTGCATATGTAATCTTCAGACTGCAATAAAACAGATTATAGAAAAACTGAGATAATCTAATTTCTTCATAAATTGTCTTCCTTCATCAGCTCAATAATACATAACCATGATAATGGGTATTTATAGTGTGTCCCATGCAAAATGGCCTTTAGGTTCTTAACCTAATACAATAAACAGATAATTCAAATAAAAAGACAGGACGGGCCGGTGGGAATGAGGAAAAGAGGCCAAGAAAGACAAAAATCCATACACTGCTTAAATACATGAATAAAACAAAGGAGGCCCTGCCCTCTTTGCTAATGAATGAAAAATGCATTTAATTTAATCTGTTTTGTTGGAGAAATTATTTACTTTCACTTTCCCTCACACTGGAGCTCTGGCTGCTTCTGGCATTGATCCTGTCTGCTCACCGCAGAGCGCTGTGATCAGTTGGCCTCCTAGGAGGGGCCGCGCATCTCCTAAAGCAGCCAGTGCTTCTCCTGTTTCCTGGGGCAACCTCCAAAGGCTTCAGCACCCCACCAGGCCTCGCCATTGCTCTGTGGGGAGGTGCCCAGTATTAATATTTCTAAGGTCTTGGTTCATTATTCACATGACTACAGTCTTTTTATAAAAGAGTCAAATAAAACATACAAACATTGGAAAATCTGCCTTCATTCACCTCTCGCCCCAAACTAACCACCTCCGTGACTTTGCTCCCCAAGGAGGTCACCATTAAACAGTTGGGTGCATTTCATTCCATTCCTTTCCATACATTTACGTACACATACCTATATGCATAGGCAAGGGGTGTTAATTCTACAGAAGTAGAGGTGTGAGTGCACAGAGAGAGAGAGAGAGAGGGAGGGAGAGGCAGAGAGATGTATGATTTGTTTTGTATTTGTTTTCCTTTGTAGCACAACTCAGAGCACCTTCAATGGCGATACCTAATGGTCTATTTCATTTTATTTCATGCCGTCGGAGTATTCCATGGTATGGGTAGCCCACAATTTACTGAATCATTTTACTGTTAATGAACGTTTCCATTGTCCAACAAGGATTATCTGTAATTAGAACACACTGAGGCACAAAAAAAAAGTCAGTCCTCAGCCACAGTGCAAAGCAACACTACGGTCAGGAAATAGTTAAGATTGAGGATGTAGGCTTTGAGAAGAAGTCTTAAGGACAAAAGATGATTGAGAAAGGCTGGTCTCAGTCTTATAATGGTTAACCGGAAAAACAATTTCATAATTTTGTCACTTTAAAACTAGAAGTTTTACACATCAGGGGGGCTTATCAATACGGAGAAATACTCTTGTATTTCCTCGTGTGTGCCATTGTATTTACGCAGGATTACCTTGACAACAACAACAACAACATAAGAGCTGGGACAATAATAGCGACCATTTAGTGAGGATGTAGGATATTTACTCTTCATCTCTGCAGGGCAGAAAGTCCTCTTTTTGGAAAATAGTCATGATTCCCTCTTTGCAGCACCCTGGTCACCCCTCCAGTTTAGAGCTTCTGTCTGCTCTGTTATTTCTTTCATACAGCGTTGGGGACAGAGATGTGCTGCCCAGGAGCGGGCAGGTGGCACTGCGACCCACTGGCCTTCCTTTTGGGGGAAGCTTTGGACAAGGGACCCCCCTGGCTCCCTGTAAAATGCCTCCACGTGGGTTTAGCACACACGGAGCCTGGGGTGCATGTTCCCTAGTAAAGAGGTTCCTTTTTAAGGACTATGTCTTTGTGATGGATGCTGAGATTCTTCTTCTGAAATTGGCGCTAAAGTTTGCCTTTACCTCCTCTCGATGACTACCATCTCTATCATTCAGGAGTGACCAGTGGAAATACACACCACACCAGGCAAATGTCCCCCTTTGCTCCATAATATAATATATTGTATTCATTCTGTAAGCTCCTCCAAATGACAATGAGGATAGTGACAATAGCAGCTAATGTCTTCAGAGCACTTAATGTGTCTGTCAGACGTCGTGCCAAATGCTTCAGTAAACCGTATCCTTTCATCCCCACAGTAAGCTCATGAGTTGCCGTTCTGTGTTTATTGCCACTTTACGTACGTGGTAATATGGGCTCGAGTTAAACAGCCTGTGCCCGGTTACACAGCTCCTGGGTCACGGAGCCAGCAGGGCGTGGGACTCAAGGCTCACAGTGTTTGATTACCATACTACGCTACTGCACACTGAACCTGCACCTCGTGTACACCTGCCTTCTGTGGAGGGGTTCTGGGCCTCACATAAATGCGTAGACAAATATTATTTCTCCCATTTCATCTTCTGGCAATTGATTTTGGATCTAAAGAAATACAGGTTGTGTTTATGGAAGTGTCCTCTGCCCGTGTTTGTGGATGTCTATTCAACACACGGCTTCAACTTCTGAGATAAAATAGCTTGAAAGCATTAAACTCTCATTGGAGAGTCCATGAGCTCTGGTAGTAGAATAGATTGGTAGCTCCTCTCAGTTCATTTTCTGGAATTATTTATCAAAAATTGGCCCTGCTCAGTGGTCACGCCTGTAATCCTAGCACTTTGGGAGGCTGAGACAGGAGGATTGCTTGAGGCCGGGAGTTCGAGACCAACATGAGCAAGCATGAGACCCCATCTCTATAAAAAATAGGAAAATTAGCCAGGCATAGTGGTACATACCTGTAGTCCCCGCTACTCAGGAGACTGAGGCAGGAGGATCACTTGAGCCCTGGAGTTTGACGTTGCTGTGAGCTATGATGATGCTACTGCACTTTAGCCCGGGCAACCGTGCGAGACCCTATCTCGAGTAAAAGCACAGGTCAATTTCCTGCTGGCCCCAGATCACTTTGACCTGGTCTACATACACAGCTGAAGAATTCTTAAAGAGAAGCCCAGGCTTCAGGGAACATGGCAATGAGGTGGGGCACACAGAGAGCCCAGCATTGAGTGTCGTTCAGACCCAGGCCCCCAGTGAATGGACATGTCTGAGTGGAGTCTGATCTGATCGCTGGTGCCTGTCACAATGTGACAATGAAGGCCTCTGCCAGGCCACAGCACACAGAAACCGCCAGCCCTGTGACACAGTCCCAGCATGGTCTCCTAAGTAATCTGCCCATCCACTGTAGCTACAGGAATATGTGGGATGAGTCCTGCAAAAAAAAATAACAATAACTTTATTACTATGAAGGTTCATAACTTTTTGATACTTTACTGAAGATGACTTTCTGTTTAATAAAATCTTTTAAAGTGACCTTAAGTATTTTTGGCCTGTGATATCAGCTGTAGACTTCTGAAAGCCATGCTTTATACAGGTAACTGATTTTAGGGTTGCTTTATTTTTGGAGACTAAGGTGAGGTGGGTGTTAAAAATCGCAGATCACAGAGTTATAACCTATTGTTTGGGACACTTGTTCCACTATTGACCAGGTCTTTTCTGCTGGACGAAATGCAGAGGTGGAACTCTTATGTCCCTTCACAGTGAGTGGCCCCCACCATTAGAAAGATGAAAGAGAGTCAAAGTAAATACCTTTTTCTTCTGTTCAAAGCCTCTTTTTTTCTTTTTCTTCCTGAAGCACTGCTATTGAGCCTATCCATTTTTCCTCCGTAGCCTCTTGCACCAAAGCTGCCCAGTGTCACCTGCAAGTCAATTACGGAGGGAAAAACACACAAAGCCATTACAAGGAAGCAAAAAGTATAAAAGGTTTGACAAACCCTGAGAACGCTGACACGCAGCTAGGCCACAAGAAAGTAAGGACAGCGAGCATTTCTCTCTGAAAGGATCAAGGTTCATGTGCGGAGGAAGCTACCATGTAGGTAGTTTTCAAGTAAAGACGATTGGGACTAGATTCGAAATTGAAAATTTTTTTTTGAAAAAGCAGATGTTTTGGCTTATTATCCACTTATGAATGCATTCTAAGCATGTTCCTTAGAGTGGGAAATAGAGAAAAGAAGTCCATGATGTTTGCTCTACGCCACCCTTAATGATCTGAGATAGAACAACTTGCCAAGGGCAGGAAGGAAGGGGAGGTGCATTGGTTAGCGCGGCATTCAGTTCAGTCAGTAGATCTTCCATTTCCACCAGAGCAAAGCAAGTCAAAGTGAGAGCTAAGATTTACAAAGAAAAAATTAGATTAGGCATTGCACAAAGTGAAAAGAAAGAAGACAGTGGTGTGCGTCACCAACATAGAATATAAAATTTGCCTCCTAACTGGCTTCGTTTCTTCCTCCCTGACCCCCACACACACCCTCCAGCCTATTCTCGACACAGCAGCCAGAGGGACCCTTCCAAATGCCTCAGATCATCGACCTCATCTGCTCGACTCCCTCCAGCCCGACAGCATCCGGGCTCCCCCAGCCTTGCACCCACTCGTCTCCTGCTGCCCTCCCTCCCTCACTGGGCTCAGCCACGCGGCCTCTGGCCCCTCTCGAGAGGCCCCACTCCAGGGCCTCTGCACATCCTCCTGCATC
Organism: Avahi laniger; assembly: GCA_963575035.1. Taxonomy (NCBI): domain Eukaryota; kingdom Metazoa; phylum Chordata; class Mammalia; order Primates; family Indriidae; genus Avahi; species Avahi laniger. Next base: position 27,382 of record CAUYSK010100717.1, read on the forward strand.
TAGAGAGCAATTCCCCTAACCGTGCGACTCGCTCGCCTCCTTCGGGCCTTTGAGCCAACGACCCCTTCTCACTGAGGCCGCCCTTGCCTGTTCGACTTCCCTCTGCCGCCCTTCCCACCCTGCCTTGTGTTTCTGCACAGTGCTTGCCACCCTCTGGCATATTCTATATCCTACCTCTTTACCGTCTTTCCTCCTCCTCTTAAGATGCAAACTCTAAAAGCGCAGGGAATGTTTTGCCTCTCTTGTTCACTTTTACAGTTGCAGAGCCTAGAGCAGTCTTGACGTAAAGTAAGCGTTCAATACAGAGTTGCCGAATCAGTGGACGCACACGTGAACACGACCACCTACTCGTGGGGACTCACGGGGTGTTCACCAAGGGAACCGCTGGCTCGGTTCTGCGTCACAGGCCCGCTGGCTGGAGGGTGAGCTCCAAGACGGGAGGAGAGTCAGGAAGAGAAGAGAAGGTCATCACGCCTAGAGACTGAAGGATTATGTGTCCTGGAATTAGTATCTTAAGTGCCCTTCCGAGCAGGAGCTGTCCAGCAAATACATAGGCTCTGATTCTTGAGGAAAAAAAGTTTATTCTCACCAGCTTTTACTCTTCCAGACTGTTAATAGTATAAATTCTTGCATAAACCTAAAGAGAATAGACAAGATGTTTAGCCTTGAAATATATTCTGTGATTTTTTTTTCTCATAAATTGGATCTATTAATTAAATCTCATCCATAGCACTGATTGTATGATTGCGAGCTTGCGAGCTGGCTGGCAGGGAGGGAGGGAAGAGAATACTGATCACTGGAGGAGACGCTTCCAGGCGGCGGTAGACCAGCCGCACCTGAAATCTAGACCAGCCCCTCACACATATTAAGCCACAGAGACATCTCTTTGGGGAGAAGGTACAGGAGAGAGATGTGGGCAGCCAGGGGTAGGAGTGTGAGAAAAAGCGGTAGAATTAATAGATTTAGCCCCTGTGGTTTCTTCTGCATACAATCGTTAGAAACTCAAAGCACAATTGAAGCTTTTATTTTAGCAAACCCAAACTATTTCTTGCACATACCATTTGCTCAACACAGAATTTAAAAAAAAGAAATTCTTCCTAAACATAATTTCATAAGAGCAGTTGACACCCAGACAGGCACCACCCACCAGCTTTCTTGGACATCAATATGTCTTGCTGAGAGGAAATTTCTGGCTTTTGCAGCTTGATTCTGAAATTACCATAATCTCTACTCTCCAGAGGCCGTGACTGGTGAAGTGGATTAGTGCCCAAGCCTTCAGGGTCTCTGGAGAGAAGAGTTCAAATCCCGAGCTTAGGTCATAAGTAAAGATGAAGGAGGCTGGTCTAGCAGTTTATCCCCCTTGGGGAACAGTGAAAGGCACAGCTAGTTATGATTATTAATCTTGTTCAGAAGCAGCACAGCCAGAAATGTGGAGAGTTGATCCTCATCCAGAGAAACTGGCACGGCCCACAGGCTCCTGACTCTCTCAATTCACTCTGGGCTTTTTCAAACACAATGTGAATTTTTTCAAAAGAAATCACAGCGTGACTGTTCACTGGCAGAAAAAAAAGCATGTTATTTTGCAGAACTGCCCATTTGGGCTCAAATAATTTAATGGAGATAAAGTAGTCTGCGATTATCAGCACATTATGAAAAGAGGGACAGATCAGTTTTCTCACCTTCTCTCTTGACAGGTGTATTTCTACTGGATTTGCCGGGATGCGAGCGCTTTTGAGTGGTTTGCCGATCTCTTACTGTCGCTGGAAACACGGATGAGTGAGCAAGGAAAAACTCACTTTCTCAGTTATCACATATTTCTCACTGGCTGGGATGAAAATCAGGTATTGATAAGAGTCAAGCAATATTACCTGACTCATCTAATATAGAGCAAATAGAAGAGGAACAATTTCAATAAAGAACTGTATATTTATCTGATAGCATGAAAGAATTCTTTTCATGTTCTTAAAAAGGAAAGGAGAATGAAAGAAAACCAGATTAGAAAGCACTGTTCAGATGATTGTAACAATAAAAGGACCTACAGTTAACTTGCTGAGGGAGTGGAACGCTTGGGCAATGGAAGACAATCCAGAGGTTGGAAATCCCAAATAAATTTGCATTTGTCCTCTTAAGCGTGACATTAAGCGAATATCACTGATTGGCTGTATTGTCTTGTTGACTTCCTAATTGGTTCTAATTCTATGCTTTGAGCTGTTCAGAGTAAAACAGAAAAGATCCCAAAGTGTTTACATTTGACATTTTGTAGTTTAAAGTATGTGAGCATTTACAGAAAATAATTATTATGCATACATGATTTGTCTAGAGATTTCTTTTTCTTAAGGCGTTCTTAGAAATTGTGTACACCTATGTTTATTTGCCTAAGACCAAGATGATCTTCTGTTTTGGCAGCCATTCTATATTGTATTCATGAAATATTAAGATAGAGTTTACCAAAAATAATGTATGTCAAAATATAGACAATGGTAGTATTTCAATGTTGATAATATCAAATAACTATTACATTTTAATCCATTTTAACTCCTCAAATCTGAGAATTAACAATGAAGTGATTATTAGGTTATGCAATGTATATTCTAATCGGCACGTCTGTGGCTCCTATTATTGATACATACTTTTAAGAAAAGTGTGTTTGAGTGCAGGAGATTTTCATTAATCACTAAATTTACAAACATATGCTTTGTGTGTGTATCACACACACACACACACACACACACACACCATTCACTGGCCCTATAGAACATCACTGTAATTTGAGTCTGTGCTTCTGAAAATGAATAAGACTTTGCTAGAAATCCAGTAGCTTAATGAATGTTTATGGTCTTAGTTGCAGTCCTCCTTAAATATTTAATCCTTTGGAATAATTTGAAAGGTAGATGCCTTGGAAACTAGGCTTGAATCATCTTAATGAATTACATAGTGTTAATTATTTTTTCCAAACAAACATTTTCCTTATTCAAGTGGGATTTTTAACTGATGATCCATTTGGTGAAGGACGGACACAGCTTTTGTCTTTTGCTTCCTAGAACCACGCCTGCTCTTCTAGTTCTAGAGCCAACTGACCACAAGTACCCGCCTAGACTTTCCCTGTCATTGGGGGTTGACACTGAGGTTCTCATAACTGAGCACTGAACTTGATTTTGTGACAACACAACCCTGCCCCCTCCCGTCTCTGCCACTATAAAAGTGTGCTATAAAAGATAATTTTTTTTCCTAAATACAAGTAAATTAAAATACACGTCTTCTTAAATTTTTGCCATGACATGTCGGAAATTATTTAGACTCCCAAATTTCAGACAGGAAATCATTAATCTCAACATTTAAGGAAAAAATAATTGGTGCATTCTGTCAGTAAAGAATCACAAGGCTGTTTTAGAAATAGCCAGTTGTTAAGCTGAAATCAACAATCTCAAAGTGGCAAAATGACATGAACAGACGGGACAGATGGAAGAGGTATTATGAAGGGCAAATCAACAGAGTTTGGAGATTAATTGAACATTGGGCTGAAAAATATGGAACAAATATAATTCCAAATGTTTGAACATCAGTCATTGGCTGCACCACAAACGGAAGTAGGGAAGGTCCTTTTTTGTGTGAAATCAGGCCCAGACTTCTTAGCAGGTACTTTAAGCCTCTTCCCAGGCTGACTCCCACTCACTGGTCCTGTCTTACCCCCATCATTTTCCTCAGCCCCAGAGCAGCCAGGATAGGCACTGGCCCATCACACCGTGCCCTTTCATTCTCCCACATCTTTGTCTCTGCTCACGCTATTTCCCCTCCCTGACTCATCACTTGACACCCCCTGCCATTTCCCCCTACCCTCTCTTTACCTGGAGTGCTATTCCCAAACTCCTTTCTATTAATGGCCCTGCCATTGCTGAGATGCAGTCTGCCATTATCTGCTGGCCTGTTCAGGCACTTCCATTATTCCCGGCTGAACCTCCCTCGCCCTGGCTGCTTTCTTAGACAGGTGAGAGGTCAGCCAGGGAAGGCAGCAGGGAACCTGGGACATGAGCTGTGCCCAGCAGGGTTGTCACCTGAGCTGGCCAGGATTGGGAAGAGTCAGAGGGTGAGAGCAAATTGAGCACCAATAGGTAAAACATGTGTGCTCAAGAGCTGTTGCTGGGAATACAACAGGGGCCACAGCGCCCCAGAGGTAAGAAGCAAGGTAGTTACCGGAATGCAGTAGGGGCTAAAACAAATGACAGCAACTTAAAAACTGATCACGAGGGATTGATATGCCCTGGTCTCTTGTTTATTGACAACTAGCGCCATGTTGCCTGGGTGGTTTGCTTAATTTGAAGGCAGACGGTCGGGCACAGAGCTCCAGCCACGCCCCGTGCTAGGCTCTGGCTACCACGTCCCGCCTGCCAGACTCGATATCCTCCTAGCACATGAAAGCAGACAGCAGACATTGAACTGTTTCAACCCACTAGGCGGATCTGATTGTACGTAAGATGCACTTTCTCCCTGGACATTTCACTGCACTTTAATCTGGCAACGCCCTTCTCCAATCCCCAGGATATAATATGAAGGGAAGGTGGACAGCAAGTATGGATTAATTCTTGAGAAGTTTGGCAGGAAAAAAAAAGGAAGTCATTTAGTGCTTGCTTTTTCTTAGCCACATTTACTTTATCACTCTCGTCCTTTTAAAGAAAAATATTCTTTTGGGTTAATGTTACTGCATACCTACTAAATAAGTACAAGGAGGCACTTTGTTCTCGTAAGTCCCCATACAAAGATAAATGAGATAGGGTACTTGCCCTAAAGTGCAAAATTGGTGATATCTGATAACAATGATAAGCATTTCTAGCCTCGTAAAAAAATTGTATTAAATCTACAAATGAGCATAATTACTTCATCCTTTAATTATAGAGGCTCCCATTTTTTTTTTTTCTAAATGTCATCTGATACCATGCTTTGTACTTTAGGCCATTCACATAGCTTTACATTGGGATGAAAACACTGATGTGATCACAGGCTTAAAGCAGAAAACCTTCTATGGGAGACCTCACTGGAACAACGAGTTCAAGCGGATCGCCTACGACCACCCCGGGTAAGGCAAGCTCTCTTTCCTCTGCCTGCCGGGAGCCTCCCTGGAGAAATACAAGCTGCTGCTGAAATGAAAAGTTTAATCTACAGTACTGCACATCTTGTTTAGAGACAAAACCTCTACCTTAGAAAAGGTGGTAACGGTATATTTCAAGAACCACAAACCTCTGCTTAACTGGTTTACAACCTCTGACAGTTATTATGTTGAAATTTTTCACATTTAACCTCAATTTAAAGATGGTATTTCTTCAGCTATGTATGCCTTCAAGAAATCTTTGTTGCATACAGTTGATCTGTAATTTCTCAACTGGAGAATTCACTTATGTCCAGCTGTACACTGTATCTAGCATGTCTAGCAAAAGCAGAGAGAAAGCGTTATAAGACCAAGCAAGGATTTAGGGTGGTGGTTAAGGACCCAGGATCTGGCTATAAATCCAAGCTCTCCCTTTACTACTGGTTGACTTTGAACAGGTTGTCTATTCTGGTACTGACTTAGTCTTCTCCTCTACAAACTGCAAATATTAATAATACTTCCCTTGCAGGATTCTGCAAAAATTAAATGAACGAATATGTGTAAGGGACCTAAAACAGTGCTTTATATGGAGCACTTAGGAATTGTTAGCTGCCATCTTCACTATTATTATTATTATCATCATCATTTCAATTATTACTATATTGATACTATTAGCATTATATAATAAACTTCAGTGTAGAGAAGCAAGAGCACTTGCTCTGGGGCCACAGATTGGGGTGAAGCCTGTACTTTCTGTTTCTAGGAGTTATTGTCTGCATGACCTTGGATAAGGCAGCTTATTTAAGCTTTTGAGCTCCATTGTAAAATATGGATTATAATATCTACTCACAGTATTGTTCTCATAATTTAAATATATAATTAGAGAAAATATAGTGAAGAGCTTGGTAGAGCATAAAGCACTAATGCAAACAGTCACTGCTGTTACATGTCTCCTACGTCAGTCTTTGCTTCCATCCTTCATCATCCATGGCTCTTGAAAGTCAGCATTCCTAATATTGTCTTCATTAAAGAACGGTTTCCACATCTGAGGAAAGATCTGAAAGAAAAGTGGGAGTGTGCCACGGGACAACTGGGAAGGGCATGTGCCAAGGCCCTGAGGCAGGAGTCACTGTTCCCGGCATAATCAAGGAGGCTGCTGGTTGGAACAGAAGAGGTGAGAGGGAGACAGCACTTAGGAGAGGAAACAGGGACAGCGGCAGGTCATTGTCAAACTTTGCATTTTATTCCCAGAGGGGAAGCCACTTGCAGATTTGCACAGAAGAGTGACATGGGATCACTCTGGCCTCCGTGGGAGGATAGATTGTTAGGGGGCTGGGACAAAGAGCCCAGTGAGGAGGAAGCCGGTGGCTTGGATGAGGGGCAGCAGTAGAGGTGGCGATAGGCGGCTGGAGTGTGGGTATTTTAGAAGGCTGAGCTGACGTGCGTGCGACGGATTGGACGTGAGGAACGACCCAAGCTGGAATGGAATTCCCACTCACTGATGTGGCAGTGGCTGTGAGAGGAGCTGCTTGGCAGGCGTGGGACAGCAGGAGTCCCACTGTTGACAAGTTCAGCCTGTGATGTCTGCGACGCATCCACGCGGAGAGGGGGAGTGGGCAGAGGAACACAAGAGGCAAGAGCTCAGGGGAGAAGTTCAGCCGGTGGTGTCAGCACACAAACTGGGTTTAGAGCCGTGAAACTGGATGGGGCGACCAAAGGAGCAGATACTGATCGACCAGAGTCCCAAGAACCACGACGTTTGGAGGGTGGGGAAATGGACTCTGTATTTGCAGGACACAGAGTTTAGTACGTATTACTCATACCCACCTTATTAATCATGCTACTTAGGCCTTCTATACCCTGCCCTTTTCCTGTCCACTGTATTGGAGTTGGGTATCTCTGACCCCCCTCCACCCTCCAAGACGACCCCATCATCTTGCCGTCTCCTCCCTCAGCCCTTGCGTTTCCGCCTCGTGGGCTCCCTTCAGAGAAGGCATGCTTCATTAACTTCTTTGTAGTTCCTTAGCATTTTTTCTGCTCCATAGGATACTTCTCTGCTGAATATTATTCATCTTTTGGTCAGTTTGGCTACTCCTTTTTACATTTTTTTCTTATATTCTCCTTGTGCCAAGACTATGCCATTTTCCTTCTTATCAGGTGCATTGACTTTGTTAGACTTCCCCAGGCCAGCCATGTGAAGGAGGCTTAGCGAGGAGAGAGGTGTGGAAGGAGCAGCCAGGAACTGCCCGAGGTTCATAACCACCCAATCCACCCCATCCTTCCACTGGGAATAGTCTCGACCTAAACTGCCCTGTGCCCTGTGAGACCCCTGCCACCCTCTCCACGCTGCACCCTGGCAGCCCGCACCAGGAGCCCCAAAGAAGCATCAGCCTGGGGAAGAGATGGTTTGAGGGAGTGCTTGTGGAGACTCACTCAAATCAGCCTGAAAGCAAAAGATTTCCAGCAAGCAAGCCCAAGAGAAGCTTCACTTTGAGCGTCAGGGTTAGGGGAGGGAGGGCGTGGACCAGCTTCACACCTTACAGCCTGGCTTTTGTGCCATGGGGCTCAGCACAGAGGCCCTATAAGAGCTGCCAACCTACACTAAGTGGCCTTGGAGACTCTCTCCAGGCACCTCTTCCTGAGGGCCACTTGTTCCATTTCACCTCTTACCTCAACTCTTGCTGACACTTGGCCTGGAATCCAGGTCTGGCGTTCCACCTTCTCCCCAAACGTGGCGCTTCCAACCCACTCGGATTTCCAGAGCCTCAGAATCCGGTTCCTCTGTGCTCCTCCTCAACACCTGGCGCTGACCCCCAGCCCCCCACGCTTCTCAGCCTTGCGAGTCATCGTCTCCCACCCATCCGACTCTTGTCCGGAGCAAGAAGGGTTCATTTCATCTACAGTTTTCTTAAAAAAGATTATAGGTAGAAACTAACAAAATATTAGAAGCTCATATGTGACAGCCAGGTTTTTTCATTGCCATTTTCTCCTTTTGGGAGAAATGATAAATGTTTCACACTCGGTTTTCAATCATCTTGGAATAAATTTTCTCACTTTATAGGCTTTCGACATGGACACATAGATCTTGGCTTTAAGTTCTTCTAGGTAGTCCCTCTCTTTATTATACTCGCCCCTTATTGACATCTCACACTGTATTTGTTTATTTTTGTTACACATGAAGTTTGCAGCCCAGTGGGGAAGGCCTTTCAAAACAAACCGTTTAATTATCTCCCTTCCCGCAGAAAGGCGTGAGCCAGAAACACGGAGCGTCTGGAGACCAAGGGTAAAACTGGGCTTGTACAAACTCTGCCCAGAAAATTGTGTCACACAGTGCTGAGAAGTGAGCCTGTCCAATTTTTTGCAGGGAATGAGGAGTGGAAAACAAGTTTTAAGGTGGGAAACTATGGCCCTGTCACTTTACCCTGTTGCCCTTGTGATGAGTGTGTTCATTCCTTCTAAGAAGCCATAATCAAAGTTAAGGACATACATGTACTTAATGCCCAGCTGTACTTTTTAGCACAGTATCTGTGCAAACTCCCTCTCCCTGATGGATGACTCCGTCTCTTTCCAGGTAGAAGAGGCCCCCAAAGTTTGGATGTCATCGAATCAAGCCTATGTGAGCCTACTTCCTAGCCCAGAATTTTTAAAACATATTTGTAATAGCCTTAGACTCTAGAACGTGGTTACTTTTGTATAGTTTCAACCATCAGTGTCACTAATAATAGACACATGTAAGCAAAGTCAATTATTATTTTATCCCTGGAATGCCAGATCCCTGGGAAGAGACAAGGCACCCGTAAAAAGCTTAGTACCACCCTTTCAAAAGACTTTTAAAATGACCTCCTTAAAATAATTTTGTTTTCTTCTGTGTAAAAGAAGATTTATGTTTAATGAAGCTTTTAATGAAGAAATCTCGGAAAGAGAATGCCAATAAAATCTAATTTTTAAACAAGAAAATCTAATACTGAGAAGTATTTCAATATCCTGGCCTTTGTCCAGATATAAATGAAACACACAATCCAATTACTGTTCTGCACAAAGGACAAAGTAACATTAATTTTCCTCAAGATGGTTATTAAAGAGATAAACAGTATGTTTTCCCCTTATTATGTCAAGGATATGTTTGTTCCCAAGCCTACTTGGCTACTCTTACAAGACTGTTCTGTCCTGTCATTAGCTCATATCTTTTGGCAAAGATGAGTCCGGAGGAATTGGTGGATTTGTTAGTGGCCTCAGAAAAGGTTCTTTGTTCTTGAGGGTCTTTGAAGTAGGCTCTCAACCATTTCTATTCATCAGCGCAAAGCCAAGGATTCTTAGGACTTACTCTTTTAAAAACATTTACCTGTTTGCTCAAAGCTGGAGTCTGTTCTTGTTCTAAGAAGGAGTTAAATCAAAAGAATAAAGTGAAGAGGGGCAAAAATGTTTTTTTATAGAACATGAAAAACAGCACCAAAAATAAAGCTTGAAGGGAAGCAGATCAAAGAGAGTAGTGCAAGCTATAAAGGAACCAGAAAATTGCAAAAATAACAGTAATAGAGGAACAAATTGATAGGCATCAAAATGAATACAAATAAGGAAAGGGGAAGAAAAATTAAATATAGATCAAAGACTGAAAGTAGAAAATAGGAAAGTGTATGCTATTGTTTTTATTTGTAATTAATTTTGGTAATTATATTAGCCATATTACAAAAACAAGTATAGTTTTAAAAGACAATCAACAAATAATAAGTGGATGTATTAAAAAAAGCCTTTTATTGATATGCTCAAACCCATATGCATGTGATAATTGTGTATTACTTCAGTTAGACAAACACAGAAAAGTACTCTAAACACAAAAACAATGAAAATCATTCTCCCAATTAAAATATAATAGGCTAATTAAATACATGCATTGACATCTATGTCTTACTAATCAGTAGAAGTGTGTCTTTTATAAAAGTGAAAGCTGTATGTCATTTTTTATAAACGTTCTCAATATGTTCCCAAGCTTTAGACAAATGTTCATAAAATCAGGGAATCATTTCCAAGAAGGTAGACAGAATGAAAATAAATATATCTTTGTCACCTTTAGCTACTTTTTGGATAAACACACATTGTACATGTATTCTACCTTCCGAATGTCTGAGCAGCTGTTTTTAATTAATTGAATGAAATAATTTTCCATAGACTTTCTTCAACCTTTGATCTTGCAATTCAGATAATATTTATAGTTTGCTACTTTTGACTTATCTGCTAACTTCCCCATGCCTTGTAGGTAATTATGTAATTAATTACTACAAAAACTTTAAAGATTTGGCCATTTTTTTCATAACTTCAGTGGAAGTGTTTCTTTTATCTTGAAGGAAAAAATACAGAAGAGTACTACCATTTGTTAGAACAGTTTAGCCCAACCCAACACTGAAGAAAGGTGTCAACTTACCATATGACTGGGGACTTCTAATCCATATTGCATGAATGTATTTTAGATCACCCATTGTTTTCAGAAATATGAAAATACCTTTATACTAAATTGAGTAAATGTGTCCATCTGGAACCACATTTGCTTGTGTGCACACCCTTCAATTCTCATTTGTACGTGCATATGTGCAAAATGTTTTTAAATGATATTTTTAAGAAATTAGCATTCTGATTATAGCATACAGAGTCCTTTATCTAACAGGATATCCTAAACATTCATTATATGACTAAAATGTTCAGAATATTGAAAGAAATAGACTTAAATGGAACTACAACGCATGATATATTATAGCTTCATGAGAAAAATAAAGCCACCATAAACTTATCATGGCGATACTGTCAGCATATTTAAATAGTTCCTTCCCACCAGAGCGCAACTAGCTCTGTGGTTATAATCAAATGAAGATTCAATGAAAATTACTGAAATTATTGCATTCGTGGTAGGGGGGATTAGAGAGATGGGTGAGTACAGGGTGGATTTATCATTACCTTACGTAGTTTCTTTGATGGTATTATCTAACAAATTACTAGCTATGGAAAAATATTAGGTTATTTGCATATGTTTTAGTGTTTTATTGGGGTGGAGGAGCGGACAGCGTTGGCAAAAAATGGCTCTACTATTCCCTGAGATCCAATGCTACGAGTCGACTGCTTTCCTTTCTCTTCCCTATTTGACTGTAAGTTTCTCAAGGGCAGCAACTCTATCCACACCCTCAGAGCCTAGCACAGTGGCCAGTGTGAACAGGTGGGAGGACCATGAGCAGGATAAGGAAACTGGGACAAGAACCCTAGCAGCACAGCTCTGGCTGCCAGAGAAAATGGAATTGGTAGAAATGGGCAGGAGAAGAGTCACAACAGTGAGCTTTGCTAGGGACGTCGGCAGCTCATGATGAGCAACTGAGTAATTAGGACGCAAGCAAAAGCAATGTCGTAGGCTGCTACAAATGAACTGGGAGATAGGTTAAAAAACAACAAAAAAAAGATGGCCAGCACAATTATCATATGCACTTATGAAAAAAGAAGGTATTGTACAAAATATAATTATGTGATGAATCATGTGGAGGCATTTCTAATGAAAAACACCCACTGGAAATGATTAACCAGGAGTTGTGTCCATTGTCTGATACAGAGTTTGTAGCTTCCTTGGCTTCTTTCTAAGCCTCCATAAATCCACGGGAAGCTTCTGTTTATCGATTTTATTTGCAGAATGCACTCAGGGTATAAAGTAATTTGATTTTTTTTTTAAATGGGGTTTAGGGTCTGCCCCTACAGGGTTATAACTTACCAAGCATAAAAGCCAACACATAAAAACAAACATACAATTTAAAGCGAGAAGGGCTGAGGGCGGCAGAACCTGGGAATTCGGCGAGGTGGTGGGATTACTCCCGGGCGCACCCACTCGCCCATATATCTGCTGGGCTGAAATCTCCTGGTGGGTGATATTTTGGATGTCTTTCATGCATGGCATCGCTGAACTGTTTTTGAAAAATGCACCAACCCCACAGAGAAGAGCACAATAGTTATTTAGCAAACATGGAGAGGGAAAGGAGGATTTTCTTTATTGTTTATCAGAGCTAAAAATAATGCCGTGAAGGTTAGCCATCTTCGCGGCTTGTGTAAAATTTGTCCTTTTCTCATCAAAGTCAGCAGCCGGGACTGATCAATGCCATTAACGCTGTTCCTGATTCAGCTCCCCACGCATGTGCGAGCTCCGCGGCTTGCAGGCTATAATCTGAAACACAGCACCTTGTGCTTTTATATTTCTTTTGCCGAGAATCTTCTTTTTTTTTTTCAATTCTAAACAATTGTGGGTAATTAAATTTTATAGAAGAATTTTTTCTTTACCAACCCCATTAGGGTTCTGTTGCACTTGTCCATCGTCTCATAAAAGGGAAAATTAAAAAAAAAAAAAAAAAACCACAAGCTGCTGCATCTGTGCCTTAACTGCTTTGTGTGGATTCTCAGCTCTGTGATTCACAGGATGCGTTTGTGACAAGAAATCTCTGTCCTTGGGATCATAAATGCCGAGGAGGGTAAGCAAGGCAAGCAGAAGAATGCCGTATGTGGCGACAGTGATGCAGAGAGCTGGTGAAGGGCTGACCTTTCCGCCTCGGCTGAAGGTAGATAATGAACGGCCTTTGTGAGATGTTTTGGTGACTGCATAACCATGACAGTCGTGGACCCTGAGCACAGAAAAGCGTGGACTTGGCTGTGCAGTGTAATAGCCACAACTTCAAAAGGGGCAGGGGAGCTGTGAGCTGCTGGGGATACCAGTGGTACACCTGGCAGCCAGCAATCAGGATCCTTTGAAATGGAGTCTTAAAGGCAGAGCATCAAAGAGCATCGTCAGGTTCTGCAAACAGTTACTGTGGCTGCAAACGAAAGGGCAGTCTTAGCCTGTTGGGAATGGGCCAGTGGGCAATCTCTTTGGTGACAGCTACACTAATGGAAAAATATCACCACCCATAACAGCATCTTTGAAATAGATGCAAGGATACCTCTGGGCACCAGACACAAAGCAAAGCTGTGACTCCTCACCGGGAAGGGTCTTACCTGACCCCGTCTAGCATTCAAAACGTTTCAGTCCAGAGCTCAAAAATCATAGTGCTGATCCCAGTAAGTCTATAATCACCTCTGGATTAACACCCCACACCTCAGCTTCTGTTCAGCTTTGTGGAGCAGGCAGACACCAGCAGACAGGATGTGGGATAATAACGTAAGCTAACGCTCCTGACAGCTCGCCGTGTGCCGAGCACAGGGCCAAGAGCGGGACCTGCAGTGTCTTGTCTGATCCTCCCAGAGATTCTGGGAGCTAGGTGCTGTAATTCTCCCCATTTCATAGATGAGGATACGGAGGCTTCGAGAAGGTAATTAATGTGCCCAAAATTACCCAGCATCCGTGTGCTGGAACCAACAGCGCCTTAACCATTGCCTTTTATCTCCATAAGCAACTTAAAATTGCTTCATGAAGTCATAAACTCATATTTTTCAGTGGAAAATATTTTTCTGAAAAAGTGCTTTCTCAAATTTAGCTGTGGGGATAATATTTTTGAAAGCAATATTTGTACATTTTGAACATATTACCATTTATAAATTAAGACATTAAGTTCCTTGGAAGCTAGAGTTTGGAATGGGATTGACCATCAATTTCTACCATGGATGCTACAGTCCTGGGACACATAATTCAAATGTGGCTATGACACATGGCAGAGGGCAATGTTAACAAATAAGCTAAGGAGAACTAAGCTGTGTAGACACTTCCCAGCAAAAGCCGAGTCTGAAGAAACAGAGGCAGTGTAGTGGGCTGGTCCTGAGGTCCAAAGAATTTCTCTAAGACAGCGTTTCTCAGAACCACACCTGGGGTCCTTTCTAAACATGCATTCCTTGGATTTGAGCTTAGGAATCTACATTTTAACAATCTGCCTACATGATTTCATAAACAGTAAAGTTTGAGAACTTTCAATCCAGATTAACTAATTCAGTTTATGCCAGAGATTGGAAAAATGCTGCAAGGACTAGTAATATTCAAGACAAGGGAAAAAAGACATGATCTCTGTAAGTCTCTATAGAAACTGACGCATCCCAGCTTCCACAGACAGCCAGAACCACTGCACCGACACAGTGTTTCTATATAGACAGAGTCACAAGGGATTTGAGCAGCCCTGGGACAGTCATGCTATGTTAAAAAATATCTCTTCCACACAGTTTCTGAAACGTCGTGATTAGAGATGTCAGCGTTTGGGTGACTACGTTTTCAGCAATGTTTTCTTCCTTTCCAGCTCTTCCTTCTGACCTTCTTTGAAAATTAAAGTAATTGCAACAGGAAAAATTAATTAAATTGTTATTACTTTAGCATAAATTGTGTTATCTATAAAAAAGGCAGGGTTTAACAGAATACTAGTAATAACTAACTTTTTGAATGTATTATGTCATCTTGTTTTCAATAAAACATACAACACAGTTGCTGTCATCTTTGTTTTACACCTGCGGAGGCTGAGATCTAGTGCCTTGCCCACGACCACGCAGATAATAATCAGCACAGCCATTCATTCATTTATTCAACAAAGGTGTATTATGTATGGAGTGTCTAGTGTATGCCAGGCACTGTTCCAGGTGCTGGAATAAAACAGATCAGGTTCCTGCTCTCAGGGAATTCCATTCTAATCACCGATCCAAGAGGATGCTAAGTAAGAGGACACCTGGCCAAAAATCTAGGTGATACCACATCTATATCAAAACCCCCTCAACAGTATTGG
>CAUYSK010100719.1:0-23756 GCA_963575035.1 Avahi laniger
TATTTAAGCCTCTGCCCTACCGCCATTAAACGAGACTTGATCAGACTCCTGTCTTGTCTCCATTTCTTGTGTCTTGCCTTTCCCATTTCCCACTCCCTCCTCCCAGGTACCCACGAATAACTGGTTCTGCGGGTCGGGACACATATACACACAAATATATATGATTTTTTTAAAAAGTGAAACAATATTTTGAATTACATTCATAAGGAATTTGAAATTGTACTCAAATAAATGAGTAAATTAGTATAATATTTTTAATTATTCAAATAGAAATTAACAAATTAAGAGGCCCAAGGGCAAACTTAGGCCATGAATGCCCTTAGAAGGTCATAGAGAGTGGAGGATTTGCAGGTGTGAAACTCCAGCTCCAGAGAGAGGTTTGCAGTGAAACTTTATGGAGCTTTCTCATGCTTAGAATGTTGAGCAAAGGCTCGGCATTGAGATCAGAATCAGGAAATAGAACATAAAATTATCTTTTGATTTTTCCACTATACCTCATTTCTAAACCATCAGTAAATATTCAAATTAATCACAGGATTGTCTGAGAACACATTTATTCATTCA
Organism: Avahi laniger; assembly: GCA_963575035.1. NCBI lineage: Eukaryota > Metazoa > Chordata > Mammalia > Primates > Indriidae > Avahi > Avahi laniger. The sequence goes on from CAUYSK010100719.1 coordinate 565, forward strand.
GACAACAAACATCATTAAATCCCTACTAGTTATCCTATCTTATTGTAGATGTAAAACAGTGTCAAAAATGTCTGAAAACTTGAAGCTAACTCTTGAGACTTGGGAGACAGATCACAAACATAATAAATAAGTAAATTATAAGGTACATTAGAGGATAGCAAGTGTTATGGAGAAAATGAAGAAGAGGGAAAGAAGTGATAGGTGAAGAAAAAGGTGGAATTGCAATTTTCAAAGAAAGTCCAGGAGAAGACTCACCTAAGGTGACTTTAACACAGCCTTGAAGAAGGTGAAGAAGCCAACTTTGTGGTTATGTAAGGAAAAAGCATTCCAGGCAGGGAAAATATATATTTGGGGAAACTCTAAAATTAAAAAGTTCTCTGCAAATATTCATAGAAATATAACACCTGAAGTATCATTTAAACCTAAATATATCAGTCAGAGCATAAACCTGGAGCTCAGAGTGGTTCAATGGCTCTCATTGCCCCAAGTTGCAGAGCTTGTTTCATGACAGAAACCCAGTCTTACTCTTGATTTCTGATCCAGCTTTTTCCAACAAAATCCAATTATTACATTCTCTCTGCATTTATTGTGTAAAACTTATTCTCCCTTTTTGAATGGAAATCTAAGCATTATATGACCACATCTCTAAATGGGAAAAGAGTATATCAAACAAACGACATCTTGTTTTGTCATGAAACATCTGTCCAAGAATTAGAGAGGCAACTTCAATGTTTAGTTCAATTCCCCGGAAGCTCAGGGATAAGACACAGATATCCACATTGCTGCTTTGACCTCACTAAACGTTGACATCCCCTAGAATTGAAGCATCACTAAACTCTGGGAAAACACATATTTCTGGTGAGTAACTACTCCCATTTTCTAGGTGTTAATATGGACCAGCCAAAGTACAATCTTCCATTTAAAAGACAAATGACTCTGTGTGAAACAGTGGAAGTCTTCCATTTACTCCGGCAAAAAAAACAAAAATAAAAAACAAACCACATTTCAGTAGAAGAATGAGTATTTGGAGCCCCATTAAATTATATCAAAAAATTATCTCTGTACTAGTTGAATGGATAAGTTAAATAGAGAAAGGGAAGATGGAAGAAAATAGAAAATATTTATTGAGAGTCCTACAAGCTAGGAGTAGCCCTAAATTCCCACAACAATTCTATGATGGATGTCTTCTTTTCTTGTCCCATTTTAGAAGAAGGAAATTGAGGCCCATCAACCTTATGCAATGGCCTAAGGTCACCTAGATAAGAAATAGCAGACCGAAATCTAAAAGCCAGATCACCCAGACTTCAGATTCTATGCTATTTTTACTACCCCATTTACATTTTGTTGAAATGGCAACAATATAGAACATTTGACAGCTGTTGTGCTCTCCCTATATATCCTTTGTCCTCTTCTTCTCCTCAGGAAGATGCAGACAGCACGTTCCTCTGTCACTGAACTTATCACACAACATTGTAATAAGTTGTTTACATATCTGACACTCCAATAAACTGCGTACTTCTGGGTAAGAATATTGTATTATTCATATTAACAAATACACTAGCATGTCCTACACCCAGAAATACTCGAGCTGTCATTCCATCCAGTGTTGTGTGTGTATATGGAGAAGATAAGACTATAAATCCACAAGATTAAAGAATAGCTATTAACAGAACCACATTTGCAACCTGTTATAAATTCAGTTTTATTAATTCTTAGACCAGTTGGATTTATTCATTGATTCAACAAAAATGTCTTGAGCAACTATCATTTTTTAAATCCCTCTATGAGACAGTGGGGATATACTTGAAAATAGAAAGACAACATTCCCGCCCTCATCAAGCTTTCATTCTAGAGAGAATATTAAGCAATAATAAATAAATAAAGATAAAGGCAGCTTGTCATAAAAAAATAGGAGAAAGAGAGCAGCTGCTTTATACAAAGTAAGCAAAAATAGCCTCTCGAATGAGATGACAAATAAACCAGAGCATGAGGCAAGACAAGCGCACAAAGACTCTCTGGCAGGTAGGATGTACATGTGTTGCAGGATTTGTGAAAAACTGTAAAGCTGGAGCACGGTGAGCGGAAGGAAGAGAGTCTGAAATGATGTGAGAGAGGTAATCACACACCAGACTATGCAAAACCATGGGGGCCATGATAAGGTTATGTATTTTATTAATAATATAACAACCATTGTGTCCACATATTGGAAAGGGATAGCATGCTCACAGGGCAATCAGAAAAAGATTGATAAAATTAAGTTGTTAGTACACGTCCAAAAGAAGAAAAAGAAATATCAAAAAATAATGAAATTGTAGTAAAAGATGGAATTCAATAGACTCTTCCATATAACCTTTCTTCATTGAGGTCCTAAGAAGTGAATGAAATTCACCTGCAGGAAGCTCTGAACCCAAGTAATTAATAGGAGAGAACAGAACATGATACCAGAACAGAGAACTGTGATTGCAGTGACAAACCAGGTCAGGTCGACAGACATTCAAAGATGATTAGCCCAACTGCGGCCCAGACTGCAGGAGCCACAGGGGTCCCCTGGGTCCCAGATGATCTGCGTGACTCCAGAGCCCAGTCATTCTGAGTGGACTCCCTCCTGGAGAGAGGGTTGGAGACCACCAGAGAATGGACTTTCCTCCACCTAGACTCCTTTTTTCCCCTTCCTTCCCCCATGGCTGCCCAAAGAGACAATCGAGCCACCACACAGAAGCTTCCACAGGGATTCAGACCTTTTCTTTTGGGGTACTGCAGAAGACTGAGGGGTGTTTGAGCTGTGAAATTCCTGCCTGCCAGCCCTCCCTGGTGCTACTTTCCCAGCCACTCCAGCAGAGCAGGACACACCCTGAGTTGGAAGGTCATTGAACCAGCTTGGGCACCCCATGAGAGACTTGGGACCAGTATCCTTCTCCCTGGCATGGTCAGGGATTAACCTCTAGGGGCTGGGGGACGAGCCTACAGGCCAGATCCTGCACACCCAGGTCTCAATCTCATCACCCAGGAGCACAGAGGGGATATTTGTGAATTAGTCTCACGAGGTGTGGGTGCCTGCGGGGGCAGATAAGGGGTGTGAGGGCAGTGTGGGTCCTAGCTGCGGGATGCTCTTGGGGCATCCCTCCTCCCGCTCAGGCCAGGATCCTAGGCAGGGAACATCCCAGCCTGTGTATCACAGTGGTTGAGGAGCTCACTGGCTTGAGGTCCTGCCTGCAGGCAGAAGCGACAAACTGTGAAATAGGGGAGGGCGGAAAGGAGCAAGGCCTGCTCCAGACTGCCTGATTGAGAGTCTCAGACAGACTCACCTCCACACACAAAACCACAATGAGATGCCAGTTAACTCTAATGAGAATGGCTTTTATCGAAAAGTCCCAAAACAAAAAATGTTGGTGTAGATGCGGAGAGATAGGAACATTCATACACTGCTGGTGGGACTGCAAACTAGTACAACCTCTATGGAAAGTGGTATGGAGATATCTCAAAGCACTAAAAGTAGAACCATCATTTGATCCAGCAATCCCACTACTGGGTATCTACCCAAAGGAAAAAAAGACATTCTATAAAAAAGACAGCTGCGCTCGAATTTTTATAGTAGAACAATTAACAATTGTAAAGATTTGGAAACAACCCAAGCGCCCATCAATATATGAGTGGATTAATAAAATATAATGTGTCTAAACCATGGAGTACTACTCAGTCATTAAAAAAAAATGATGAACTACCTATTGTATTACCCTGGGTGAAGCTGAAACCCATTCTTCTAAGTGAAGTATCACAAGAATGGAAAAACAAACCACATGTACTCACCATCAAATTGGTACTAATTTATCAACGCTAATGTGCACATATGGGAAGTAACATTGATAGGATGTCAGGCAGGTGGGAGGGGGAAGGAGGGGATGGGTAAGTCCCCACCTAATGGATGAGGTACGCACTGTCTTAGGGAAGGGCACTGTTTTTGGGTGGGGCAAAGGCAATTTATTTAACCAAAGCATTTGTATCCCTGTAATCTTTGAAATAAAAAATAAAATTAAAAAAATGCTGATTGAACAGGAATAAAAGGCACTACAGTAACACTGTAAAAATAGGGAGATGCGTATTGGGAAAAGGTATAGGGGGAAAAAGTGCCTTTCAGTGCCCTCATTTCTATATAAAATGTACGTCTGTATGTCAAAATGTAACTTCTTCAAGGCCTTCCTTCACCAGGCCAGCCTTTATGAGTTTGATCTAGAGCCACAATATCAAATATGCCACCACTAGCCACATGTGGCTATTTAATTTACACTTAAATTATTTGAAATTAAATAAAATGTGAAATTCAGTTCCTCACTCACACTACCCCAGTTTCCAAGTGCTCAATAGCCACTTGTGCCTAGTGGCTACACAGAATTATAGGTGAACAGATTTCCATCATTGTAGAAAGTTCTATTGGATAGCAGCACTGCAGAATCTTCTCACTTAATTTAGTCAATTGTGAATCCACAAAAGCCAGCATGGTCCCTCACATATAGTAGATGCTCAATAAGTATTTTTGAACCATTGGATTAATCTGGATTCAGAATATATAGGAAAGATAGGGGATTTACTTGAAGGAAGCAACTATATGCCACTGAAACTTTAGTAAATCTATTTATGATTGAGACTCCATGTTGATAGATTCAGTAATAAACCTTTCTTCCTCGGTTCTTAATTTATGGTTTTCACGGGATTTCACTATTGTTCTTGTTGTGATTTTTATAATGTAGAACTTCCATTTCTTTGAAAATAAAGCCAAGGCAAGAAAATATGTTCAGCTACATGCTGTCCTTATACCTTTCTTGGATCACGAATCCAGTACATTTTCTTTCTATAGAAAGATCATAGGATATCTGTCTTCTTTGTGATGTGAGGCAAGTCTCTGCCCTCCTTGCCCAACTTATAAGATTATTTTGAAAAACAGTAAATAAGCAGGTGAAAGTGCTTTGAAAACCATAATGGGCATATTTTTTTAACATTATGACTGTAATTTTTTCAGGAGCAGTAAAGTTGCTTATAAATCAACTATTGGAGGCTGGTATGGTTCAAAATATTAAAAGCCCTTCCCAGGCTAATAATTAACTTACCTGTTCTATTGCGTATCAAATTGAAACACCTGCCTTTTCTGTTAATGTTTAAAATCATTTGAAAGACGTCATTTATGTTTGTTTGGTTATAATGAAAACGCTGAAGCCTGAGTCCATTATCCCTTCCCCTGGCACCTGCTCCTGACTCTTCCTGCCTCTACTTTGGTCTCAGAATTGTGCTTGTCTTCACCCTGCCACATCTTTAGGAACGATCGAGGTTGGAGTCAGGAAATGAACAAAGCTATCCACATACAAAAGAAAATGTCAATTTTTAAAGGATTCATTTGACAAGAAACAATAACAAAAGAAAAGGGAGAAATTGTATTATCACCTCCATAATATCCAACCCCAATATTATTCTGATGGAGTTATCAGTATTATTAGCATGCCTATATTATTCTATTTAGGTCCCATATTGATACACCTAATATAGTTATATTTAAATTTTATACTAATCTTACCCTTTTTATTTTCAAAGCAATGCATAGTTAACTAAGAATTTTCACATTTATTATCTCACCTGAATCTCTTAGCTACCTCCTGAGTTTGGTAAAGCAAGTATTTCTGTCTCAAGTCTTCCTTAGACTCAAAGAGGAGAAGTGATCTGCCCAAAGTCACATGGCTGGTAAGTGGCAGAACTGGGACTCTAATTTCACTGATGGCATCTAGGAAGACTTTCAAAACACTTATTATCTGGAAACCAGTGGACATGTTTGGTTGCCAGTTGCCTTAAATCTTTCAGTGTTACCTCTTGATTAAGTCTCTGTAACTTTTTTTTCTGTTATAAATCATATAAAGCTATGGAAACATTGACTTCAGAAAGATTTTTAAAAATATTTTCTCTTGATCACTTTTCTCCATGCTAACCATGAATCATAAAATAACCTGTAAATGCCAACTAGGAATAGAAAGTTCACAGAAGCTCCCCTTCACACAGAGGTAGAAAACCTTCACAGAAACATGGAATCAAACCAGTCTCTGGTGCCAGAGCATGTTTTGCTATAGAGATTTTTTTCTGTTCAGGCTAAAAAGATTAAAATACTGTAGACAAGATAAATTTTCAGGAAATGGAAGTAAGGTCACCAACTGACACTGCGCAGAAATGCCACAAGCTCCATTGGTGCACATACAAAATGGAATTATTCATAAGGTTGACTTTTTAAACACCTTCTCATCGATTTTTGTAGGAAAACAGCCTTTTGGCCACCATATGTAATACCACAAATAAGCTGGTCTGGAAAGGAGCTGTGCTCTGACAAAATTCTCTTTGCCTTCAGTAGCTCTGCAGAGATGGAATGCTGAAAGTGGGCAGAACTCCTCCTCACTGATGAGATGAGACAATGTGCCAAAGTAGGCAGAGCATGCAGTTCGGAGTCAGAAGAATTGGCTCTTATAATAATTAAAAATTGAAATGTTTTAGTACTTATACAGAATCAAGTACAGCTATACAAAGACAACAACACAAAACTCCTATCAAACAAGCTCTTTCAAAACCGTATTCTGACTCTCTTTTGCTGTGGTGCCTAAAACTTTTATTGCTCCATTTAGGATAAAATAGTTTGTGATCTAAGAGACAACAGAGTCTATAGCAGAAAAGAGTCTATGTAGATATCATTCATAGAAATAGATGGTCATCACCATCCCTCCAAGAAAATTTCTCTTTACTGTTAATATTTTGCTACCCAAAAGGGTATTTTCCCATGACTTTAAATAATCAACAATTTTGAAGCTTTTTTTTGGAAGGATTTAGAGGTTATTTCCAAGGTTTTCTCAAGCTCTTCTTTAAAATTCCTGCTAATTAATTCAGGAAGTCTTGTTTATTGCAATAAGAATGCAAATTTTCTAAAGTGTAAGATTGATTGCCAGGAGCCTGGGTTTGAGTGCTAGTCTTAAAATTAATTGTCTCTACACTATTTTGTTTTTACATCCAAATGAACAACCAAGAAGAGCTATAAAAGCAGACCCTTCTGTCTGTAGGCCTAGCTGACACCCAACCTATGATGACTTCTAAGACTGCCACAGTGACACCATTGTGATTGGAATTAAGTCATGGACTACACAATGGCCTGCTTTTCTCATTTTGAACGTTGGGTCATTGCCATATTCAACCCACACACCTGGAATTTCTCCACTCCTCCCACTTTATTCATTTTCTTTCCCTCAATTTGTATGCATTTACCTCCCCCAATAAAATAATAAATTAGCATTTAGATGGGGAGCACAAGACTGTATTTTATTCCTCTTTGCCTACATACATTTCAATGGTTAGCATTATCCTTTGCAAATAGTGTTTGTATTAAATAAATAAATGAGTGACATATTGATCTTGGATAACTCATTCTCTATCCCCATGCTTCAGTTTCCCCATATGTTTAAATAAAGGCATAGGGATTGGAGAGGTGATGTAATATGATTAGGAGTGTGAACCAGGGAGACAAGGTTCAAATGCTACATCCAAGCGTGACCTTGGGCAAGTTACTTAACACCTGTGATCCTCAATACCCTCATCTGTAAAATGGGACTCATAACACCTGTTGAAATTGTTGTAAGGATTATGTGCATACACATGTATGTACAATGTGAAGCATAAAACAGTTTCTCAATAAATAGCTGCAGTAATAATAATATAATTTATCTTTTACTGGCTCTAAAAATCTATAATTCTATATTTTCTCTGAAGACACACTTTGTTAATCATTAAAAATATATGGAAAACATTACAAACTGTCTCCTTTCTATTCATCGAATCCCTATACACTTTGTCATTTTCTGTCCTCAGTAAGAGGACTGGACATATGAAAGAAAAGGATTCTGTTGTGCTATCCTCCAGCTTGAGCTAAATGGTGGTGGAGGAAGGGGGAGCTAGAAACCAGAAGGGAGAAACAATTACTGCTAATTAAATATAGTAGTTTAAAAAGGGAGAATACAATTTATGATCCCATTATAGCAGAGCAATATTACTATACAATTAGCATTAATATGCAAAAATCATCTACACCATTGGCCTTCCATTAAGAGTTGTTGTCTCATACAGTTAAAAATTCTGCTTCAGCATACTTAGGAGAATTTTTTTTTTAATGAGAGAGGACACACAAGTATACATGTGGCATATACAGCCACCAACATATGTGCATGGCTGGTCAAACAGATAATATCTTTGAAATAAAAGTAAATACCTTTGAATAACAATAGAGCCAGTGTAATAGCAAAGCCATAGAAAACCAAGAATCTGGTTATTTTATTTAATACTAAGCCTTGTGACATTGTATTTTTAAAATTGAATATTGGCTGATTTGGGAACCCACCAACGTTGGAGCATTTAATTTTGCTTCTTGTGTATTTTCCACACATGATTAAATTCATTTTTTTAAGCTACTAAGTTTTAATCAAACAATTTTAAATGCATATGTTGTTTGAAAGTGCCTTTTTTAGAAGTAGTTTTTCATTTTGCTGCATATGCACATTCCATTGTTTCTGAGGAAACAGCTCCATTTGGTTTATGTAGCCATCATTAGTCAAGAAATAGGTATTAAAGTTGTCGTATTTGATATGTTTTGTTGTATATGTATACATAGAATGCACATGGTACTAGGGAAAAGACAATCAATAATAAGCAGAAAACTAATAAATAGGTCAGTAAGCATGCAAATATATCATAAGATAATATTAGAGAGTGATAAGTACTATAATGGAACACTCAGTTTTCATCCAGAAATTTTATAGTTTCAGTTCTCACATTTAGGTCTTTAGTGCATTTTGAGTTCATTTTAGTATATATTGTGAGGTATAAATCAAAGTTTTGGGTGTTTGTACTTTGTGTGTGTGTGTGTGTGTCTTTTGTTTATTTGTTTTTGCACATGGATATCCAATTGTTCCAGCACCATTTGTTGAAAAGACTATTCTTCCTGCACTGAATTGCCTCTGGAAACATGTCAAAAATTGGTCGTCTATATATGTCTGTGGGGCAATTTTTAGATTCTGTCCTCTTTTCCATTATTTTACTGGTTAAAATGTCCACCTCCATGTTGAATAAGGTTGGTGAGAACAGACTTCCTTGCCTTGTTCTCCATCTTTAAAGGAAAACAATCACTCATTTACCATTAAGTATAATGTTATCTAAAGTTTTCTGTAGAAAACAAAATGCATACAGATCAGAAAGGAAAAACTGTCCCTATTTATAGATAACATGATTACCGGCATAGAAAATCTAAAAAATCTACAAAAAATCTAGAACTAATAGATTCAGCAAGTTTACAAGAGACAAGATAAACATACAGAAAGCCAATCGTATTTCTATATATTCACAATGAAGACCAAAATTTAAAATGTTATACCACTTATAATCCCTAAAAAGTGAGATGTTTAGGCATAAATATAACATGTATAGGGTTTCTTTGCTGAAAACTACAAAATGGTGAGGAAGGAAATCAAAAACGGTAAAATAAATGGAGACACATATCATGTTCATGGATCAGTAGACTCAATACAGTAAAGATGTCACTTTTCTCCAAATTTATATACTGATTTAATGCAATTCCTATTAAAATTCCCACAAGAGCTTTTTGTAGCTATAGACAAGATTATTCTAAAATTCATGTGGAAAGGCAAAGGAACTAGAACAGTAAAATAATTTTGAAAAAGAATAAAGTGGAAGAAATCAGTCTACTCAGTATAAAGACGTATCACATAGCTATAGCAGTCCGGACTGTGTGATATTGGTGCAAGAATGAACACATAGATCAATGCAGCAGAATGCAGAGCCCAGAAATCAGCACAACTGACTTGCCAGAGAAGCAAAAGCAACTCAGTGGAGAAAAGTTAGCCTTTTCAACAAATGGCGCTAGAGCAACTGGACATCCATAAGCCAAAACAATGAACCCCAACCTAAGTCTCACACCTCATATAAACTTTAACTCAAAATGGATTACAGAATTAAATGTTAAACACATTGTACCTTCAAACATTTTTATGACACTCTGCTTCCCAACCTTTCCAAAATGACACTTGTTTATCTTTAAATACCATTGTTGCAGACAGATCTTCATCCATTTAAGGGAAACATTTTCTCCACCCTCATTGATTTGTCATGTTATCTTGTTGATTTTACCTATAGCATTTTACCTCTTAATTGTTATCTCTTAATTTATTATTATTTAGTTTTATTAATGTATTTACATGTTGACTGTTTGACTCCTTCACCAGACACTAAGTTCCACATCTCCAGAAACCATGTCTATAGTACTTTGGAATGTGCTCCGATCATCCAGCATGACACCAGGAACATAGTGGATATTCCAAGAAATATCTGCAGACGAAATAAATGAATCTGTCTCAGAAGGCCCAGGGACCTTGCAAAATAGACCTCCAGAAATCTGATTGTGAGAAAAGAACTCTATGGTTTTCAACTGGGTTTGGTTACCAAGCTTCCCAACATAATTCAGTCAGCTAAATTATTTAAACTCTCTGAGTTGTTATAGGTAGTGACTGAAATCATAAATATAAAGTTTTTATAGTTTGCATTAGATAAAATGTTGGCTCCCTTCTTGAGATGGGTTGACTTTTTTTTGACCCCTAAACACAACAGAATAAATATCTAAGCAAAACTCTTTAAATACCTACATTCATTTAAAATTCACATAACAGTTTCATTTGAGAACATTTGTGATTATTTGTAAAGAAGAATTATTAGCCCCAAAACATAACTAAAAGGAATTATTTTTCCTAAATTGCATGATACTTCATAGGCATAAGGAAGATGAGAATTTTAAATGACTCACTTCTCTCTAAATTATACACAATTTTTTCTCTGGCACAGCAGTTCTTAATTTCTTATATCTATCTTGGGGAGAATGATGACCTAGGTCAGGGCAAGGAAGATACTGCCAAACAAAACGAGATTCTACCTGTTTCCTGTAAAAAACGTTTAATAAGAGCAAAGCTTGTCATTGAAGTGTCTTGATAGCCTTTATAGTCAGTAACTTCTCAACAAGATTTAATTCCTTCTGGATGATTCTATTTTAAAGAGAATAATAGAATTCTTTGAAACTGACAGACAGAGGGTTTTCATGAACCATTCCTGATCTATTCTATAAAGGAAACTGCTCAGTGAACTTGGGAAGGGCATCATTTCTATTTGTTCAATGCCATATACCTAGGGCTTGAGAAAGTGTCAGCCATTTGGCAAGTGATTGGCAAATATTTATGGGATGTACAAATGCATGAATGAGAAGAGAATCTGGGTTGTAGAAGCAGATTGTCAACTCAATAGAAATGCAAAATATCATAGCAGGAAGGGGCTACAGATAAAGACCATCCCTGACTTAGCATTTTACCTTCTGACTTAGCATTTTACCTACTCTTCCATATATCATAGACCTGAAAAGAGGTCTCTGTTTAAAAATTTTCCAGATATAGCTGGGTGCGGTGGCTCACACCTGTAATCCTAGCACTCTGGGAGGTCAAGGCGGGAGCATTGCTTGAGCTCAGGAGTTTGAGATTCACCTGAGCAAGAGCAAGACACTGTCTCTATTATAAATAGAAGAATTAGCTGGGCATAATGGCATGCATCTGTAGTTCCAGCTACTAGGGAGGCTGAAGCAGGAGGATTGCTTGAACCCAGGAGTACGAAGTTGCAGTGAGCTGTGACAATGCAACTGTACTCCACCCAGGGCAACAGAATGATACTCTGTTTCAGGGAAAAAAAAAAAAAGAATCCAATTTCACCCAGGCTGTTTCATCTGCATCCTATTCTAATCACTAATAAATCTTTTCTTCCAAAAATTGAAGTCTACCTTCCTTTAACTTCCAGCTGTAAGCCCTAGTTCTTATCTGTCTTCCAAAAATAGCTTACCAAAAGTTTCAAGAAATCTGTCATGCCGCTGAGATTCTGAAGTTCATTAAACTCCCAATAACCCACTGAAAAGGGAAAGGCCCTTAAAAGTGGTTTCTGGATAGACATCAGGATTCACACTCAGTAAACACAAGCTGGTAAGCAAAAAGCCTCAGGAAGGTAGTGAGAAAACCAAAGCTTAGCTTTATATTTTAATAAATGTTTCATTTTAGAACAAGTTTTAGATTTACAGAAAAATTGTGCAGAGTACAGAGAGCTCCCATGTACTCCCACAGCCAGGTCCCCCTGTTTTTTATGTCTTACATTAGCATGATACCTTTGTCACAGTTAATGAACCAGTCTTAACCCCTTATTGTTAACTAAAGTTTATACTGCATTCAGAGTACAGGTTTTTACCTAATGTTCTTTCCTGTTGAGGGTCCCACCTGGGACAACACATTGTATTCAGCCATGGTGTCTCCTTGGACTCCTCTTGCCTGTGACAGTTTCTCGCTCAGACTTTTGTTTTTTTGATAACCATGACAATTTTGAGGAGCACTGATCAGATATTTTGTAAAACATCCCTCAATTAAAATTTGTCTGATGTTTTTCTCATGATTAGATTAAGATTAAGAACACAGAGATGAAGCCCCACTTTCCTTACATAAAAAGTACACACTATCCACATGACCCACTACTGTTGACGTTACACTTGATCACCTGACTGAGGTATGTTTGTCAGCTTTCTCCGTTTAAAATTACTCTTGTTTTTTTTCCTGTTTACATACTTATACTCTTTTGGAGGAAGTCACTGTGTATTAATTCAACCCGTACTTAAAAACTTATGTTCTACCTCTATGAGGGTGAAGTATCTACATAAATTATTTAGAATTCTTATGCATAGGATATTGTTTCTTCTCCATTTATTTATATTAGCATGAACTTACTTACTTTATACCTGGATTATAACCCAATACTATCTTATTTATTGTTGCTCGGTGTCTTAGTTTTGGCCCTTGTAAGCTGTTTCAGGTGACTCTTGATTCCTTCGGCATACCCTAGCGATTGTTCTTCTTGCTGCTTCCTGACATGGCAGAAGGCACCACATGGTGAGAGGGCAACAGAGCACTTATGCAAGAGAGCTCACTTTTGGCAATTAAGTTTCAACATGAGTTTTGTATTTGTCTTTGTATTTTTCGGGAACAGAGTCTTGCTCTGTCACCCTGGCTAGAGTGCAGTGGCATCGTCGTAGCTCACTGCAACCTCAAACCTGTGGGCTCAAGCAATCCTCCTGCCTCAGCCTCCCAAGTAGCTGGGACTACAGGTGTGCACTGCCATGCCTGGCTAACTTTTTCTCTTTTTAGTAGACATGGGGTCTCATTCTTGCTCAAGCTAGTCTTGAACTCCTAACCTCAAGCAATTCTCCCACCTTGGCCTCCCAGAGTGCTAGGATTACAGGTGTGAGTCACCACACCCAGCCTCAACATGAGTTTTGACAGGGATATTCAAATCATAACTCCTGGCAAACACTAATGTTTTGTACCATCTTTATATTATAGTTTTTTTCTTTTCTGAAATGTCATCTAATTAGAATCATATAGTGTATAGCCTTTTCAGACTGATTACTTTCACTTAGCAATATACATTTAAGATTTATTCCTTATAGTCCTTATTAGCCTTATAATTTGGGGTTTTATTTTAAGCTCAAAACTGAGCTAATCACACACTTCAGTTTATAGCACACTATCATTTTCTTCTCTTTAAAGAAAGCCACTCCTTTATTAATTTTCCTCTTCATTTCCCATTTTGACTCCCATTCCTTCCCTTCTCCAGCACCCCTTATAATATATTCCAATCCAATTTCATAAATGTATTTATATATGCATATATTCCTAAAAAATATTATTTTTGATGGAGGGGTGTTACAGTTTTACGTAAATTATATATCATACTGTAAATTACATTGTTTCAATCATCTCCCTCAACACTATGTTTTTGAGATCATTCTCTGTATAAATATATAAAGCAAGAATTTCAACATTATATATACACACACATACATTTTTTTGAATACATACTTATAGATGTATATATACATATACATATGCACAAACAAATGCATATACAGTTGATTCTGATTTGCGGTAGTTATGTTCTACAAAGTCACTGAGAACACTGAATTAGTTTATACTTACCACTGCTCCTAAGGGAAATACAGGGTTAAGTTCTTGTGAGTCTAGGATTACAACATTTTCATGAACAGATCAATACATAACCTTGGTTTATATGTGTTTCTGTTTAAAGACATCTTGTTAAATATATATTGTGGATTTATCAACCTTGAACTCATGGCACTATAACCCATGCCTGAGCCACACGTATCTAACACACATATTTTCTCCATAAGACATTTCACAACCTTCTTGCACTTGGGAATGCACTATGCTTGAGGTCCATTTTAGACAGCAAAATCAACAAAAAGCACAAAATTTTTTTCAAAGGTGGCACTAAATAGACCCCGAAAAAGACACTTGTTTATAATATGAGAGACAAAATAAGAAGACAGAATGTTGCCTTGTTCCATCTCAGTTGGGAATATACACATTGAACCACTCAAATTTTTAGCCACTCAGTACACATCAATCAACAGTGACTGTGAAAATGCCAACAGTATTGATATTGGGGTTACAAATACATTTTAGCAAGTAGGCAAATTTGCAAATATGAAATTCATGAATGATGAGGATCAACTGTGCATGTACATATATAATTATTCTTGACAGCCTCCTAGTTTTCTGTTGTATGGATATGCCACCTGCTCTATACCGGTTTTCCTAGGATGGCCAATTTGATGATTGCCTCCAACTCTGTTACCAACAGTGACCACTGCAGTGAACGTCTTTGCTCATTTATCCTTACAGGCCCGTGTAAAAGTTTTTATGCATATGGATAAGGGGACTTCTAAATTGCACATAATCTGCACAGTTAGTTCCACTAAATGCTGCTATCTGGCCCTATAGAATGACCACACCAGTTTGCACGCCTGCCAACCTGAGGATGCCCATTTTCCCCACATTTTGCTAGACCTGATATTATCTGTCTTTTTAATGTTTACTAAATCTTTGGGTACAGGATAGCGTTTCTTCGTTTTAATTTGCATTCTCTGAACACTAGTCAAGATCTCTTCACATACTTACTAGCAAATCACCATACGCCCTTGTGCAAATGGCTTATTTCAACCATTTGTTTTTCTTTTGGATATCCTGCCTGTTATCTTACTGATCTCCAGGCAATTCATGTAAACACTAAATACTGATGCCTTTAAAATTTGATAGACATTGCAAATATTTTCTGCTAATTAGATATGCATCTGGAAATTTTGTCTACGTAGAATTTACCAGAGAAAAATTTAAAGTAAATATAATCAAATTTGTCAGTTTTTCCCTTTATGTTTGAACTTAAGGGATTTTTTGCAGATCCTTTGGATTTTTTTTCTATTTCTAGTTTTAATTAAATTTTTTAAAAACAAAAGATAATAGCATTTTTCAGTGCATGAATATCTGAAAATCCTTCCACGTCCAAGTACATTTTTCTAAGAGAGGAAAAAAAAGAAAAAAAGCAACAAGAACCCACCCTCACCCTTCCCAACTGTATTTCTCCTGGTGGGTATAAATCAAATTTACTTTTAAAAGCTCATAATGGGCTCTTCATGAATGCAAGTTTCTCCACAAAACAGCATGCTGTTAAAGAGTGTGCAACATGAAGGGAATGCCAACATGCTAACTAATATGATTGGCAAAAAATAGTTGTTTTGTAAGGTAAGGCAGAGATTTTAATATTTATGTAATCAAAGTCCAAATAAATCTTTCTCCAGCACAAACTGTTACAACTTTCTGCCCAAGCACTCCAAAATTTGGGTTCTTAATATTGTCGATGATATTCAAAATTATTCCATATATATGAAAGTGTTGATATCACATTAATCTCTTCTGATGTATTTGTGCTCTATGAGCCACTCTATTTGCTCTTTCATCATTTTCTTTTGTGGCAAGAACATGTTTTCCAAAATTTCTACTAATTCAGTCTGCAACTGAGCATTATTAATTTTCTTTCTCATTTTCATTATTTGTATGATAGCTTCCTGGGTTCTTAATATTCTTAGTTGAACTATTCCTTCAGTCTCTTCTTCTCTCGTCCTTTCTGTAGAGAGCTGCAAATGTCTAATCAAGTTGATTTTATCTCTTTTCTGAACTTTTGAATTTTTTATTAAACTGAACTCCTGGTTCACTGAAAAAAGGGGACCTTCTGTAAGGTCTTTGGGTAAGTTAACTTGAGGTTCATACAATAAAAGTTGTCGTTTGAGCTTTGGGAAAGATACTAAGGACCATAAAGTCCTTCTGAGCTCAGCATCAGGGGTTCAGATGCAAGTTTCAGATTTTCAAAGCTGATTTTCTCTCCAGGTCTTTGGTTCCATGCAAATAACACAGCCAGCTGAAACATGGTTACCACCGAATCATATTGACCTATTTCATTCTTAAATGTTATAATTCCATCTGACATGAGATGACACCAATGTAATTTTCTACCACTATGATTTGTTTTGTAGAATTCTTCTACTTCAGGTATCAAATCCTCCGGTTCAGTAGGAAGTGAGACAAAGACTTTCTCAGAACTTCTTGACTAGGCACCAGCATTCAGAAATTTTATATTAACTGAATCAGCTGGTAAAGCCAATTTATTATTTATATGCATTTCCTTAAAAGTTTGGTTTAAATCTTCAGATACTTTTATGTCCTGAAACATTCTAGCAACCTTATTTACATAACCTGCTGACATACCAACTTCTCTTAGCCACTCTACCATATTTTCTTCCTTCAATTTCACCATCAGCAGAGATGTCTAAGACATCGTGTCAAATGAGCTTTGTGATACCTCACAAAAACATCTTCGTTTTGTACATATTTAAGTACCGAGAGCACTTCTTTAAGCTTTGCTTCAATCTCTTCAGATGTTAAAGACTATTAATAACTAAACTTTGTTAAGTTGAGGAATACACTTACTCATTTCTATCACTTGTTTTCTATTATTTTGTTAACATTTACCTAATATTTTTCTGCACCTAACAAGAGGATAGATTTTTTTTCACTGTTAAATCAGACTAGCATTTTTGGAACAAATGCTATTATATCACAGTGCAATTCTAATTCATTGCTTTATTTTCTTAACTACTTTTTTTATATTTGCATCTAAATGGAATTGAACTACAAACTTAATCCCTCACATTTCACCTTTTTAAAATTTTAATATAATATTGTGTATAAGAAAGAAATTATCTGATCCTTGACAGCTTGTTTGAATTCATCTGTAAAGCTACATGGGATTAGGGGCCAAGGGACATTTTGAGAATCCATTTCAATTACTTTAGTGGTTATTAATCTATTATAGTTTTCACTTATTTTTGTCCTTTTTGCCATTTAAGGGAAAACTCTTTTATACATGTTTTCAGGTATATTCAAGAATAATTTTTATAGTTTTATGATTTGTAAATCTGTATTTATGTGTATTTATTCCCAAGTTTTCACTCTGTATTTTGTTTATTTAAATATATTGTCATTTTTTTCTAATTAATTGTCTGTTTTGTCTTTTGAAAAAATTGTTTTTTTTAATTGTTACTCTACTCTAATTTTCTTTACATAATCTCATTTTATTCAATTCTCCCTTTATTTTTTTCTTTTTTGTTTCTTAGAATTTACTGTTGCTCTTTACTTTGTTAATTTGAACACTTAGCTAATTTATTTCAATAGATCTTCTTCTCTGCTAAATGTTTCAAATCCATTAAGTTCCTTCTAATCTGCCTCCCACAAATGTTGACATGTAGTGCTTTCACTGCTATTTAGCCTAAATATCTTAGTTTACATTATTATTGTCTCTTTTTACTGTTTATTTAGTAAATTTTAAGTCATTTAGTCACTTAGTTTTTTTCTTTTTATTATCAATTCCTAATTTTCTTAAATTATAACCACATTTTCATGTGAATGATATTAATTTTTTATAATTTATTCAGGTCGTTTTTTTAGTAAACTTTATGAGACCTTCTTATACTTGACAATAATTTTAACAATTTCAATAAATATAGATTCAAAGTCACTTTCCACGAATAACTTGAAAATATCTTATTACTGTCTTCTTGCAGCCAGTGTTACTATTGAAAAGATTATCATCATTTACTTTGTAGGTGTCTAGTTTTTTCTCTCTGGTGCATTTATTAGCTTTTGCTGTCTTTCATGTCTTTAAACATCACTGTCATGGGTCTAGGTACAGTTTTCTTCTTATCACTTCTCTCGGCACTCTGATTCCCTTCTACCTAAGGATGCACGTCTTGTTCATTACTTCTGCTACTTTCCCTCTTCCATTTACTCTTTGCTCTCCTGAAAGTCGTTTTATTTAGCTGTTGAGACTTCTACTTCTATCCTGTCTCTTGATCTTCCTTTCAGTCTTCCCATTTATTTATCATTTGATTTAGAAATATCCTAGGTGGCTCATGTAGCTTATTTTTTAGCTGAAAAGACCTGCAAAATAAATGAGAATTATTTATTCTCATTTTATTAAAGAGATTTAAAGAATGTTGGGACATCAAATGAACTCATTTCTCATTTTGATCACTTTCTTTGATGTCTTCAACTTTGAAATTGGCTCCAAAGGAATGTGTTCTACGAATGCTAATGGAAACACTAGAATGTAGCAAAGGTGATTAACATGATTTCATCATAAAAAGACCTGTCTTAAATATGAAATTTATTTGCATATCTTTCTAAATACTTCCCATAGCCCTAATTTTGGGGAGAAAATAGAAAAAACATTTTTCCCTGGTCAACAGGAGACATTCTAAGGGTTTGTCTAATGGATGGAAAAAAAAAAAAAAACCCTATTAGCTGAAACAAAAAGGATAGGCTGTAATAATCTGTGGAAATTGGTTACCTGCCATGATACAGCTTTCAAAGGGGAGGAAACGGAAGGATAGTTATGCAATTATGAATATTAGATATTTGACTAGGGCAACTATAGCACTCAATTTCCTGTCAGTAAAGCAATAGTAATATTTGATCCATATATGCCCCCATATTAATGATAAAATAGCCACTTTAAAAAGGAGTAAATTTCACGGGGCATTTATAGCCTAATGGCTAAGGGCAGAGGCATTCTTGTCAGTGAGCTAAAGTTTCTATGCTGACACGTCTCAGCAATGTGACCTTTGGCAAGTGACTTCAGCTCTCTGCTTTTATTTTTTGATCTATAAAACAGAATTCACAAGAGCACATACCCCTCTAGGGGAGCCATGGGAATTCAAGCAGAAAGTTTGTGTAAAATACATGGCACATAGTTACCATCCCCAAAATAGTGCTTACTATTATCTTGAATGGGCATCATTATCAAGTGGGATATAGATATTTTTTTAAAACACAGTGGTTATTGGGTTTATTAAGTGTAAAAGCAGCTCAAAGAAATATTTGCTTTCCTTTAAGCAATTGAGTAAGCATTTAATTCAGAGCCAGTAGAAAGCATGAAATTCAGAGTTGATTTAGAGCTCTCAGCACAGAAGCAATGTGGTCAAAGTAAACACACACAGATAGGCATGAAATAGTTTGAAAAGCAGAATCTCAACTACTACAATCTTGGAAAAACAGTTTTGATAGCATGAGCCAAGAAGCACCTTTGGAATGTTTATTTTGTAAATGCCTTTTGAGATGGCATTTAACCTAGAATTCATTCTTACACCCTCAAAACTATGCTACTATAAAGATAGTCCAGATTTTTTATAGTAGAATATAATTTCTCATCTAATTAGCAATCAGTTCAACGTAATCTTTTGGAAATCACAATGGTATCAATCCAGAATAATAATCAATGGAAACTGAAACTAGACAAAGGTAGGTATTCGTTTAGCCAAGAATTTTATCCATATTTTAAATTAAGGATTAGTTTATGAAACATGTGATAAAAAGTATATATTTTGATCTTCATCCCAGCCTCCTAAAACCTTTGTAATTTTCTAAGTGATAAAAACAAAAAGAATATCTTTTGTGATGACAGTCAGGTTTTGTACCCAGTTCCTGAAAGAGCAGAGAAGGATAAAGATGAAAGGAGTGTCTTTTGCTATTTATAACAAGCCCCTTCCAACAACATCTGAGTTTGTGATCATGAGGGGACCTTTGGGCATGCCCTAAGGATGGGGGAGCTGGTTGCCAGGGGAACAAACTATGTAATTCGAGACTTGGAACTTTCAGCACCAGCCCTGGGGGTAGAGACCTCCTGGCGGGGGGAGGGGGAGTGAAAATTGGCTTAATCACCAAAAGCCAATGATTTAATCAATCATGCTTATGTAATGAAGCCTCCATAAAAATGGAAAAGTTCAGAGTTTCAGGGTTGCTGAACACGTCAAGATGTTGCAAGAGTGGCCGGCCTAGAGCCGGAGGGAAGCTCAGCACCCCTGCCCTTATACCTTGCCCTGTGCGTCTCTTGCATCTGGGCGTTCCTGAGTTGCATCCTTTATAACAAACCGGTAAACATAAGCAAATGTTTCCCTGAGTTTTGTGAGCCACTCTAGCAAATGATCAAACTCAAGGAAGGGGTCATGGGAACCCCCAATTAATAGCTGGTCAGTCAGAAGGGGACTCAGACTTGCAACTGGCATCAGGAGTGGGGACAGTCCTGCTGGACTGAGCCTCGAACTTGCAGGATCTGAGGCTAACTCTGGGTAGTTTCTGTCAGAACTGAACTGCATTGTAGGCCACCCCTTTTGGTGTCTGCAGGGAACTCGAAAATTGCTTGGTGTGAAAAAAAATTAAAAGCTCCACACATTTGGTGTTAGAGTAGAAGAGAGTAACAGGGTTTTATTTTCCTTTTCGATAATTTTAATAGTTAAATGAGGATGAGATAAAAAAAGAATATATGTCAATTGCGTGTGTGTGTGTGTATGCACACGCATACATGTGGTATCGGGAGGTAAAATTGTCCCCCAAAGTGTTCACATCTGTCCCCAAACTTTTGAATATGTATGCTACATGACAAAAATTTTGTTACATAATTCTATCTGTCCGGTTGCAGAGAGAATGAATGTTGCTAATTAGTTGAACATTAAAAAGGCAAGATCATCTGGGACTATTTGAGTGGGTCCAATCTAATCACATGAGTCTTTAAAAGTGGAGAACCTTTCCACGGTGGGTCAGAGAGATAAGGAATGAGAAGAACTCAACCTGCTGTTGGTGGCTTTAAAAATGGAGAGAGGGGGCCCCAAGGCAAAAAATGTGGTGACTTCTAAGAACTGGAAACTACCCTCAAGTGACAGCCAGCAAGAAACAGGACCTCACTACGACCAACCACTGCAAAGAGTGGGATTCTGCCAACAGCCCGAAAGAGCAAGGAAACGCATTCTCCCCCAGCGCCTCCAGAAAGAAACGCAGCCCTGCTAACACCTGGATTTGAGCCCTGTGAAATCTGTTAGTACCAAAAATGAAGTCACTTATGTCAAAACAAAGCTAAATAGGACCAGGAGGTCACACACAATATGCCTGCTAACAGGAACCATCACAGGAAATTTTTCCAAACTGCATGCAGCTTTCTCCATGAGTCACACAGGACAGCTAACCGTCTGCACAAGAACACTTGCCTGAGACATGGTCTCCACTAATGAACTGATGTCAACTCCTGCATTAAACGCCTGTCACCCATCTTCTCTTTGTTTTAAAGTAATTTATATGCACTCCTCCTTTTGCCTTTAAAAGCTTCTCCTTACCTCAACCTCCTCGAATATACCTAGGATCTGCCATAGCACACATATTTCGACTGCAATCTTCTGCTCATTCCCAAATAAACTCATTATTTTGAGAGTCATACTTTCTGTTGTTATTTTAGGTTGACAGCCTGGTGAGACCCATGTTGGACTTCTGACCTACAAACAAATAAGATAATTAATTAGTGTTGTTTAACCCACTAAATTGGTGGTAAGTTGTTACGGTAACAATAGAAAACTAATAGCAGAGTGAGACAGAGACAAAGAATTTAAAAAGGCAACTAAGTGTCAAAACAATGAAACTCTCCAATTTTATTACAAACACCTAATTGGTAAAAATGACACACGACTCTGAGCTGAGGTCCTACCAGCAACCTCCGAACATATGACCAGATTCCTGTTCTGAAAGGCAGGGTCTTCTCCTTCATGAATATTATCAGGCATATTGTCATGTAGAAAAGGAATTTACTGTAAACATATGTTTTTGGATGTAGATGGAGTCGTGGACACAGGGCTAGAACTGCAGAAGAAAGGCTCATTGGGAAGGAGAGTTGTCAGACACATAAGTCCTTGTACCACTCACTGCATAGTCTCCTCTCTTGGCCAAGCCAAATCAGATGTAAACTATTCGAGTTTCTGCATGTTCTAGACATCTACCAGACAGCAGCTTCCACTTGACTTGCATCCAAGTACCAGAATGCCATTCTTAGCTTACCTCCTGCTGTGCAGGAAACTGTCCCCACCCTCCCACAGCTCCAGGCTGGGCCCAAATTGTCTACATTCCAATGACCTATTCTAAGCCCTTGGCTATAGTTATTGTTTCATGGATGAGCAAAAAAAAAAAAAAAAAATCCAAGCCTAAACTAATCAGTGCATTGCATTCTCCTGGCAATAGAGCTAGTCCAGGTCATGACACCCGGAGGTTTGTTCTGGAAACACAGATAGCCCCTGACTCATGATGTTTCAACCTATGATTTTTTGATTTGCCATACTGTGAAAGCAATATGCATCCAGTAGAAACTGTACTTTGAATTTTGATTCAAAATTCTTTATAATAGGCTGGGTGCGGTGGCTCACGCCTGTAATCCTAGCTCTCTGGGTGGCCGAGGCGGGAGGATTGTTTGAGCTCAGGAGTTCAAGACCAGCCTGAGCAAGAGCTAGACCCCATCTCTACTAAAATTAGAAAGAAATTAATTGGACAACTAAAAATATATAGAAAAAATTAGCCAGGCATGGTGGCGCATGCCTGTAGTCCCAGCTACTTGGGAGGCTGAGACAGAAGGATCGCTTGAGCCCAATAGTTTGAGGTTGCTGTGAGCTAGGCAGATGCCACGGCACTCTAGCTGGGGCAACACAGTGAGACTCTGTCTCAAAAAAAAAAAAAAAAAATTCTTTATAATAAACTTTATTATAAAATAGGCTTTGTGTTAGATGATTTTACCCAACTGTAGGCTAATATAAGTGTTCTGAG